>WMED01001463.1:0-27509 GCA_019650415.1 Pipa parva
ATCCTCCTATATCGCTAAAACCATGGCGATATCTGGCGATATTAGCGATATAGAGGATATAGAGGATATCGACTTTTGTAAATATGCCCCAAGATCTTGCGTTATTCCCATGAGATAAAAAGGTCGCCATACTACAAATGTAAAGTATGGCTACGTTTCCATTGGAAAACTCAATTTAAAAAATTAAATCGATGAACTAGTGTAGTAATCTCGTGGGAAAAAAACGAGATCTCATACGTTAAACTTGGAAAGACTGAAAGCATTCTTTCTGACTTTAATAAATTTCACCCTAAGGGTGAAATTTATTAAAATCATTAAAATTACTGAAATCACGATATCGCGAAATCAATATTACCAATGTTGCAATTTTGCTGATATTGATATCGTGATATCGAATTTTTCAGCCATTCTGCCGCTGAAATCAATGGTTCGTTCAAATTTTGATATCGATAAACTTCCGATATCGTGATATCGGCAATATTGATATTGTGATATCGGTAAAAACCATTCGATATTGTTTATCGATTTTAATAAATTTTGCCCTTATTGTGTTTCAGTAATGGCTCAGAATTCATGCTTATATTGAGTGCCCTGCAAAGCTTTTGATGTCAAAGTCTCTTCTGCTTTAGGAGCAAGATATATCTTTTCTGTAGTATTTTTCTCAATTAGTTTTTTAATTACTTAAAAACACCTTTTAGAAGCCAACTTAGTTTTATTTATGCAAAATGAGTCACACTTTGATTATTAGAATAAAATATAAGGCATAAGCAAAGTGGCTGGTAAATGATCGCTTTTAAACACACTTTTAGTTGCATTTACTGTTGTGGATTAAATGTTAGTGATTGAAAACTGCTTTACATTTAAAAGAGAAAAAAATTAATGGTATATTAGTTTATGAAGTTTTGTGAGTATTGTATTTTATTTGCTCAAAGTTTATACTTTGAAGCAATAATGACAATACTTAGTTTGACATCCGTACCTTTTACAGTTGTCATTTTTTCTGTTTTACGCATGGAAACTGAAACTTCCTCTTCTGAAACTGCCCACTGCCTTGACTCTTGTACTTTAAAAATAATGCTTTTGTTATGAGCTGATCTAAATCTGAGAACATTATTCTAATTAAATAGTTGTATTTTCACTGTGACAAAGGCCTTGGAATATGAACTGCAATACTGATAATAAGCATATGTCTTACCCTGCCTTTCTTCAAATTCTTCATGAACTGGGACTGGTGCAGGTTTTCCAGGTACTTTTTGAGAAAAATGTAAATATGTATTTAATAACTAATCATAGCTATCATCAAGACTATAAAGACACACAAAATGAATGATGTACTACAAATGAAGACATCACTGCTAAGAACACTCTAAGGGCCAGATTCACCATTCTGCGAAGTGAGCCGTGAAGCCTTTGGCTCACTTTGCAAATGGTGTTATGCGCATGCTGATGTCCTGAGCGCGGACATCAGCATGCGCATTAAAGGGATTCCCCTCCCGGCGAGAGCACTCGAGTTTCCTCGCCAGGAGGGGAATCCCTTTAATGCGCATGCTGATGTCCGCGCTCAGGACATCAGCATGCGCATAACACCATTTGCGAAGTGAGCCGAAGGCTTCGCGGCTCACTTCGCAGAATGGTGAATCTGGCCCTTAGATGTTAAGAACAAATAGGTGTGATCACAATATGTAAATTACTGATTATGAGTCTGAGTTGCTGGGTTTAAGTGAGTGAACCAACTAGCATCTCAATAAACAATTATGATAATCTGATAAATAGACACAGTAATAATTCAGTTACATTGCTACTAGTTGATGCCAAAGAAGTCTGCCACATGTTTGCATCATAAAATAAATGTACCTCGAGTTCTAATGCCTCCTTCCTCTTCACGAGTCACAACCTTCATCTCAACTTGCTCATCGATGAGCTTCCTGGGAGCTGCAATGTTATTAAAACAGTTAATTTAGAAAAACACCTTTTGAGAACATATAGTAATTTCTTTGATCTATTTTTGCTATTAATGTTAATTCCATTCGTTGCATGATATCTGGAGAGTCTTTTTCTTGAAGATAATGTCAAGTCTATTTTCAGGTAAAGAACTTTCCAGATCACATATTTTAGATATGGTTTTCAAGATTCAACAAAAGAAAAAGCTAAGATAAATTGTTTATAAGATGGGGACAGACCAAACATTGAAGTACATATCACAATACTGTATTGTATTTACTTATAAAAGTGCACTATGATGATGTCTGTATTTTAGTGATTTAGTGATGAGCGATGATATCGAGCAAAGTTGAAATCGGTACGATTATTACAATTATTGGGTGTTATCGATGACCCGATGATTGTATAAAAATCGTTACGATAATCGTTATGAGTCTGACATATGCATATTAAACAGGCGCCCCTTTCTGTGCTTCCTACAATTTTGGCAGCTAGCAAATCAGGGGAGAGCGCAAAGGGGGTGGGGGGCGTGGGTGAGCAATGTCAACACTGGGCTGTGTATGGATCTCATTGGCTGCTGAAATCACATGACCGTTTTTTATATATTTGGCTCACTGGCTGATTAGCATCATTCGGTTTTCAGTTTGACTGAGAGTCTGAGACTGATACTGCTTCACTTAGCACAACTTACTGTCTCTCCATAGCTTTTTTAAAAGCTCTGAGTCAGTTTGCCAGTGTTTAGCAAGCCTTTATAAGTTTAAAGCAATTTTTTTTTTTGCTCATAGTGTCAGAGAGTCTGTTACTGCTATAGCATAACGTATTACTGTCTCTCCATAGCTTTTTTAAAAGCTCTGAGGCAGTTTGCCTGTGTTTAGCAAGCCTTTATAAGTTTAAATCATTTTTTTTTCTTGCACATAGTGACAGACAGTCTGTTACTGTTATTTAGTATAACGTATTACTGATTCTCCATAGCTTTTTTTAAAAGCTCTGAAGCAGTTTGCCTGTGTTTAGCAAGCCTTTATAAGTTAATTTCAAATTTTTTTTTTGTTGTTGTTACACATAGTGCACAGGTTGGATATCGCTCTTGGTGGCAAATTTTTCTTTGAAACTCCTGCATATGAAAAGGTGCTAGAATCAAAGTTGGTGCAATGCCATTCATACCATTGAAGATCAAGGAACTTGCACCATCTTTGTCTATTGCACCACTTCCCACATAACCTCCTAGAGGATCAGAATATTTAATTGCCCTCCAACATGACAACAACGCAGCAGTTCTCTTTTGTCCCATTCTTTTAAACTGGTGTGAGTTTTTGTCACCCTAATCTACATTCAGTTCACTTTAGATTGAACCCTACAGTTTTAGGCTTGTTCTGGATTGTGCCTGATTATAATGAAGGTATAACTGTCCTCATCTTTTCTGTGAATTGTTTTCTGTGACTCTTCTAGCCTAATTGGCTTGCCTAAGATGTAGCACGTATTCAGTTTACTATTTTGAATGTTAATTACAGCTTCAGCACACCTGTTTGGGTGTAAAAATGAAGCTGATTTTCCTCTCCCATTGACTTTAATGGTTATCGGCGATTATCGTTATTGAATAATGATTATCGTCTCGATGATTTAAAAAATCGTTAATTTATCCGATGCTGATTATTGCCATCATCGCTCATCACTAGTGTATTTTAATATGGCAACATGCGAAGATGACCTTTTCACAATCTATCGTTTTTAAATAAATAGTTACAATTTAAAGTCGTTTTTCTTTTATATGGATCTGTAAGAAAACTGCAGAAAATATACTGTTTAATTTTGTAAGTGATATTGAGATATGAAGAACCTTATCTAAGTATAATGAAGAAGGCTTTTAATTTAAGTTTGCATCATCTCCTGCTTGGTTAATGTAGACTACTCTAAAGAAAAAAGTAAATTGTGTTTATAATGAAGACAGTACAGTTTTATGTACCTGCTCCTTTTTTATGTTCTATCTGTGGCATTCTTCTTTCTGGAACTTCCTCTTCAATAACTTTAGAAATAAAATGGATTATCAATTAATGGCAAATAAAAATAAATAAATTATGAATAATAAGAAAAATAATCACCTAAATGACTAGGGTACAAATAGGGAATATGCATGTAGTAAGGGTCATCTTAAAACATGTACAAGTGGCGCCTGAATATATTATCTTCCCCCGACATTTTTGTTTATTATACATGCTTGAAAAAAATGTCTCTAATTTTTTTCTAGAAAAGTATATGTAAAACAAGTAAATATTTTTATTATGTGTAATAGCGTCAATTAATGATTTAATGAAGGCATTAGGAAAGGAATTAATTCTATATAGTCTAATTAAAGCCAGTTTGTTGCAAAACAGTTTTGAGTCTTTCATTAATCATGAAGCGACATTAATTGTTGTCAAGGAAAGTTTAAATTAGGTAGTCAAAGGAAAAGTACAAAAAGTGTCCCACTTATGACAAATACCAACATTTAAAAGTAGATAGCAAGATGAAACACTGAAGAACACAAACAGGAAAACAAACACCCAATAAAAGAATAAACAATTAGACTTTTACAAAGTTTGAATTATTCTCTACTAAATACACACTTATTTGTATACCTTCTCTGTAATATTGTTCCCTTTCTCCATAAACTTGTTCTTCATGGAACTGTTGTTCTCTCTCATATACTTGTTCTTCATAATATTGTTTTTCCTCTTCATATTCATGGCTTTCATATATTTCTTCCCTTTCACTATACTCTTCTTCATAAGATACCTCCTGCTCACCATAAATTTCTTCTTCCTCATAAGCAGGTTCAGGTTTCCTATGTGATTCTTCATAAATTATTTCTTTCTTCATAGCCACAGTGATACCTTTGGCTTCTTCAACTCTCTTGGGTATACCAGGGACTTTAAAAACATTTATTTGTGTTAACAAGACTGTTTAATAAATCTCAAATTGTAAGAGGGATTGTAGTAAGACTTTGACCAAATACAAATAAGAAAAGCTGCTTAATAGACATACTGTTTGTTGTAAGAATGAAACATACCATTTTTTTAAATTGCACACTTTACACTCATACAAAAGACAATTGAGTAACATGATCAATGCACCCATTTTAAAGAAATGCATAAGTACATACTCTAGCTCAGTGGTTCTCAAACTTTTTATTGCTGCGACCCTTTATCCATGACTGCAACAATTTTAAAGTCATGACTGCGACAATATTTCCATAGCAAAATCATATGGGAATATTGTCGCAGTTGTGACTTTACTATGGAGATACTGTCACGGTTGAGACTTTAAAATTAATGCGGTCACAGATAAAGGGTATCAAATATCTACAACAGTCCAAAGGGGTGTTAGGCGATCCCTGGCAAATTGTCATTCGACCCCAAAAGGGGTTGTGACCCCCAGGTTGAGAACCGCTGCTCTAGCTGTTATACTTTCATGGACTATACTGGTACATTATCTTAAAAAAAATAAGACACACGTAAGACAAACATAAGACTTTAAAATAATTACATTATGCTATTCCTATGGATTTCATAAGAAAGTTCCATGAATTAATGTATATAATAACACAACATATATTTTAAATATCATGTTATTTGTAGATGATATAATATTTTGGCTACTCAATGAATAGTAACTTAGGACAATGAAAAGGTATAATGGATGCCACATATTTTATGATGTGCCAGCAGACATGTATTCATCAATTACAGAGAAATTACACTAGTGGCACTATTGTAAAAAGCTACAACAATGAAACAAAAACACATGATATTTGTGACAGTGTAGAATATTTGGTTAAAAAAAACACACAACATGCAAAATAAGAAAAAGCAGGTGTCCTGCTCTCTTTTCATCTACATTTGAGTAAGCTGTAAGTATCTTGGAAATAAAGATGAAAAAGTGCAATCCAAGAGTATTTATGAAGATTTGAAAACACACATAAATACATATTTACAAAAAAAAAACTATTAACATTTATTGACACACAGAAAACTTTTGTTAGAAAGAAGTAAGAATATTTTCTTTATTTCGGTACGCAGGATTTTGACTTTGTAAGGTTTTCCCGATTTTCTCACAGTGGAAAATTTTAGAAAATTAGCCATCCCTTTTTCTTTTTTTTTTGAGATTTTTGACCACTTAACACTGGAGAAACAATTTTTTTTTTCTTATGCTGGAATGGTCTATTTAAAAAAAAATGCTTTTATTCTCACGTCACTTTTTGAAGCATTTTTTTTTACATTGAAAAATAATTTTTCATCCTATAAAAATC
This sequence comes from Pipa parva, assembly GCA_019650415.1. Lineage (NCBI taxonomy): Eukaryota > Metazoa > Chordata > Amphibia > Anura > Pipidae > Pipa > Pipa parva. The sequence goes on from WMED01001463.1 coordinate 6,224, forward strand.
AACAAAATATTTTATAAATATTCACAGATGGCTTTAGGCACAAATAAAGAAAGACATGTTGAGTCTCATATACAAGGACAAATCTTTTATAAACAACAGCTTTTCCACTGATCATTCTGGAACCTTAGAAAGTCTCTCCCTGAATGATTGTGACATAGTTTACTACTTTTTTATTTACCTTTAGAGGGAGGAGCTGCAGGTGGAGGAGCTGGCACTTTTGGAATTTTTTGTTTCTTGCCAACTGCAACAACTTTAATAATATTAAAATAAGTGAGATGATTTTGACTTTATAGTTTAAAAAAATTTGTAGAGTAAATGTAAACTGCTAAGCACTATTTTGGTAGCGTCAGACATTATTGACATATAAACTAGAATGACAGAACAGTCACAGATCAGATACCAAGTACTAGATAAAACAGCAAAATATAAACGTACTTATGGACACAAAAGAAATAACACAAGAAAGAACACACAACATACAGACAACATTATCACATTTTCTGCCATCCATCAAACCATGAGGAAAGTAGCAACATCCAAGTGCTTCACATAGAAGACCATAAAACTTCAAAGATATTTTGTTAAAAATTCTCTGTATAAAGCCCTCCTATATATAAGAAAAGTATGGACATTTAAGAAAGACTGCTGTTTTATAAATGAACTGACTATGATCTCATTCCAGGGGAAGGTATCAATGAGGATAAAGGTTTGCCAATCCAGAACAACCAGTCAGCATTCACATTTCTATTGGAACTACAATAATTAGTAAATATCTGACTTGTTTTTCTGTGTCACCTAAATGACATACACATAAATGAAAGAGGGATATTAAGCCTTTTTTTTTTGTAATCTTATTGGATGTTTAAATATCATTGCAGTTTCTCATTGGATAGTATTTCTACCTTGCAGCTCTGGGTTTTGATTCTACACTGAACATCTGCATGGGGTTTGTGTGTTCTCTTCAAACTTGCATAGATTTCCTATGGGTACTTTGGTTTCCCCCATTCAATCCAAAGACATTCTAGATTAATTGAAGTCTAATTAAAGTATCCCTATTAAAAGTGTTTTTGTCTGTAATTGCATAGAGAAACTAGATTTTAAACCTTGCAGGGGCAAGAAATTAGGTGAATAATTAATCTCTGTAAAGCTCTGCAAAAGATGTTAACACTATATAAATAAGCCAAATAAAGAATACATCTTCAATGTAACCTATTTTTTTTCTACCTGCTGCATTCTGAGTCAGTGTGTAGTTAACAGTAGTATGACTGTATCAATGCATATTATGCTCCCAAAAGTTTAACATAAAATACATTGATTTGTAGATTACTTACTTTTTGCTGGTGGAATTTCTTCTTTTGTATCTGGAACATCTCTGGGCACTAGAGGGATTGGCAGCAAACCATGATTATAAAGAAAATAGACTCATAACAGTAATAAACAATTTCAGAAAGAAAACATTTTCTGCTACTTCATGCTGTACATCTGAATCACCAAAAAGTAACATATTTTAATTTGAATAGACATGCCAGTTATTCCTGCTATGTAGTTATAAAATGCTTTATCAAATGGAATTTTAAATAGTGCCTTTACCAAATATCCTGGAAACATAAAAAGTCTATATTTGTAAAACAGATCTACCATGCTTTCTAAAATTATGCAGAATTTTCATCATATATTAACAGTATAACACTAAGTAATTTTATTTATTTATTAATTGTTTGGTATACTGTACTTGGGTGAAATTTGTTAAACTTGGTAAGACTGCTCTGGGTCTTTTGAGTTTTCCATCCCGATTTTTCAAAGATTTCAATGGAAAGGAAGCCATGCTACTAATGTAAAGTATGGCTACCTTTAAAAAAAAAATGTCAAAAAATCAAGATTGAAAAACTGGATCTCGAGATCACAAGAAATCTCACGAGAAAAATGTGAGATTTCTCCCGGTAAGCTTGGAAAGACCCAGAGCAGTTAATAAATTTCACCCTAATGTTCTTTAGCTGTTTATGTTTTTTAATTGTGAATAACCCATTGCAAATTAAATCCAGAGAGAGAGAGTGAGAAAGGATTGTGAGAAAGGATTACAAACATCCAAATATATAACTTAATGAAAATATTATTTCTACAACTGCTAAATGAACTATTAGTTATACTCTAATGTATATAATTATAAGGGTGAAATTTCATAAAGCCAAAAATATCACTGAATTCAATATGATTGTTTTCAATCTGATTGTTTCTATGGAAAATCCATAATATCAATAATTTCAATGAGAAAATTCAAACATGCGATATTGAAAATTCAAGTGTGATTTTTTTCAATAATTTTTGAAATTTTTTTTATCAAATTTTTCAACCAAAAAGGTTGAAAACAGCCTTTTCAACTTTAATAAATTTCACCCAAAATTTCTATGATATTTGTTAAATGCTGAGAAATGAAACAGAGTTTTGTTTAGCTTTTGTTGCATTTTGAAAAGGCAGTGTTTCATTGACATATTATGATTAAAAAAGTTAAAATGTAACCATTGCTTAATATTCTCATTAATACTAGTATGACTCATAAAAATATACATGAAACATGCCCGATTTTAGCAGAAATGTAAATTGAATAGTAAAGCTTTAGAATTACTGTGTTATTGGAAAACCTACTTATTATAAAAACATCTACACAATAGTGTTAATATCAGTAAAAGAAAAAAAAACAATCTTCAGTGATTCATTAAATAAGATATATAAACTGAGGATGATATTTAATTTGTTGTATTAAAATGCACTTCATGTGAAATGATTTTAATTAGTTATGAATTTTTAATAATATACTAATTTGCAAAATTCATTCAGTTAGTGTTTTTTTATAGGAATCCTCAGAATCTACCTTTCTTCTTTTTCTTTTCTTCTGGCACAGGAGGAGTAACTATGATTTCTTAAAATAAATAAATACTTATTTATTATAGTGTTTTATTTGTGGCATCTCCCGCTAAGCCTACTATTGCCTACTATTGATACTCTCAAGTTATTCAGAAATCAAATGCATACAATACCTTCTTGAATCACTTCTTCGAAAGTAGCAGGGATATATGATAACCTAGTATCAGGAACATCTAAAAAAAAAAATCATGCCAAAAATGCTTGTTTTTAAATGTTATTATTTGTTAGCATTTTTTGCCAGTATTTCAAGCAACTAGTGTACGAGTAAAAGAAGTCTATTAAGAAACATTAGCAAAAAGAAGATCACCTCTCCTCCCCTCCACCCCCAAAAAAAGATAATTTATTTTTTACCTGGGGGTCTTATTTCCAGTTTCATTTCTGCAAAAAAACATTGAACAAATGCCTTGAAGAAGTCTAATTTTTTAAAAAATGTTTTATATAAGTAAATCAGGGGTGATGCTATTTCATTTGTCATATAAAAATGGTTGGGTGGTTGCATTAATCCAAAGCCACCCCTGCTTTAAATATAAGGTGGTTATTCAAAGTAATAGCTGTTAGTTCAGAAAATGTAGTAATATAAAGCTGCTCAAATGGATTTGGTTAAAGAGATTCAAGGGCCAATGAATAAACTTACTGAATACAAATATTTAAGTGCAACATATATATATATATATATATATATATATATTGATTAGAAGTTAATTACTTTATTAATAATTGTAAAAAGTGTATTTATGAAAGTGGAGCATTTTAATTCATGTGAATGGCAGTAATGCTCAAGTAGGAGACCTTTATCCTCCCCTTTGCAGTTATAAAAGAAGCCAACATATTCAGTGACAATTGTTGAAGATTAGTAAACAATTACCTTTAGTTGTCAGGTATAATTCAGCAGTGCTTGTAGCTTCACCTCTTGGCTCCAGACTGGCAATTACGGAATACACTCCTGAAAAAAAATGAAAAATGTAACTTTAATATGCATTTTTTTAATAATGCAATGAAATAGTACAAAGCTCTGTTGATCTTGATCAAATGAGATAACCAAAGATAAGAAGCTGTTAAACAAATGATGTCATCCAAGATTATAAGACAATTTCTTTCCATCTGACTTTTGTTAATTTGTACATGCAGTATGTTTTTGTTAAAAAGAGCACCAAAACATTTCAGTGACAAATAATAAAATTAACCAATAAAAGAGCATTGAGCAATGTTGCTCAAACCATCATTAAAGTTAATTCAAAGATCCAAAATTTTACTTATACTTTGAGAACATTTTGTGGAAAAAAATATTACCTTCATCTTCTGCTGTAACATTATGTATTGTCATATAATGCCAACGACCTTCACTTCTGAAGCTATATTTAGCACTCTCTTGCAACTCCATTGTACCCTTGTACCATGTAACAACAGCATCATCAAATGACACCTCACATTCAAAGGTTGCAGACTCATGTTCACTCACAACAATGTTCTGTATGGTTTTTGTGAATTGAATTGGTTCAGCTATGAAAAACAAAAGTAATCAATTAACACTGTCAATGATTTCTGAAAGTTCTATGAATTAGACATTTGAATCTCTATCTTAAAGATTTGACAAAAAAAATCAGTAAATGAAAGAGCGTGGCTTGTATATTATGCACCAGTGTCACAAATTATTTTGTTAACCTGAAAAATAAAACAATAGATTCCCAGTGCAAAGCTAATACAAAGTACCCTTTTGCAGTAATTTATAGAAGGTGATCTGACAGTTTATTGTGCTTGTAAACTTGTAGACGAAAGGTCTCTAAATTAAAATAAGAGATCACTTATGTAAGAATTAGTAGCACAAGCTTCACGCAATCAAGTATCCATCTAGAAAACAAAAGTAAAGACTGGGGCCAACTGTGGTAGGGTTATGGTAAGAGCCCAAGGTCCATAGAAACATACAAACAAGATGAACATTGATTGGATTATCACTAAAGTCAGTATCAGCCCCTTCCTAAAATGCATAAAAGAGATAAAATCTTCCTAGATGCAGGCAAGTACTGTGGTACGTCAGTGTTATCATTACTATATCATTGCAAGGGGGATTTGTATACAAACCTTCAATGATCAAATCCGCAGTTGTTTCCAGATTTTCATACTTGCATGTGTAATGACCCTGATCTTCTGTTCTCACATCCTGAATCATAAGCTTGTGTATTGTTTCATTCACTGATGTTCTGTATCTTCCCCTTGGTTCAATATATCTTCCATTTTTGTACCATTTGGACTGTACATTTGGAACTGAAAACTCACAAACTAGAGTACTACTCTGACCTTCTTTGATAGAGCTGTCCTTTAGATGCTTTATCACTACAGGTTCTAAAAGAAATGTAAAAAAAAGAACAATTAGAAGAATTACAACATGCTTTAGAATAAAAAAATATATATTAGTTATTTAGAAATACTGTGAATAGAGATAAGTACCAATTACGGTTAACTTTGCACTGGATATATGTGGTCCACACACAACTCTGAAGTTGCCTTGATCTTGAGGCTGGCAATTCTTGATTTTGAGAATATGGCGATCACCCTGTATACTGATATTATATTTCTCATTGGATTCCAGTTTTTCGGTTCCTCTATACCAGGAGAGTTTAATTTCTGGATAGTTGATCTTAATTTCACATTCAAAGACAGCTTCTTTCTTAACTTCAACAGTCTGATTTTGAATGTCCTTGATTAAGGTAATAGGCTGGAACAAAGGTGGAGCATACTGTATGTTAAAGTAGCATGTTCAAAATAATGTGATCTTACTTTAGAGAATATGTCCTTAATGCTTCATTAAGTATTATATAATTAATATCTATGTATATTTATTTAAATAGATCTGTATATGTACAAACAATTGTTAAATATACCTAAAAAATTAATAGCGCAGTGAGCTTGCTCAACAATGATAGTTCATATGCTGTCAAAATCTGAAATTCTGCACATGCTCATTAATGATTCAGAGCAAAAAAAAATTGTCTCACTGATAGTAAAACTGCTGTATCCTGTGTGCAAACAACTCACATGAGTACTTGCTACATTGCTTTAGGAACACTCCCATCTATTTGACAACTTGAAAAACATGGACATAGGACAAACAAATGTGTACACTGTTTTGTTTTGTTTCTTTGCATGTCACATGATACATTATCTCATTATACTTCTTTTATATTGTTAATATGTATAGGTATACGTAATCAGATTTGCCTTAAATTTAAATAATATTAAGCTGATACTTACATCAGCTTGTGTTAATCTTTGCTGGATAAATGAGACAAGTTCATCAAATTCTTGATCTTCGGCTCGTGATCTTTCTTCAGATTCAATTTCCTAATAAAGAATGAAAGCAATTAACAATTTGCTGAAAATTTATTGTGCATGAACTATAGCAACAAACAATACACGATAGCAATAATATAAAATTGAAATTGATAATATCTTACTGATTATGGAGTTATTTCCCCTAACTGGTAGAATGTAGATTAAAGATAAAAGCACACATAATATCATGAAAAAGAATGAAAATTGAATCAATACACCAAACTTCTAAACTGTGTTATGAGCAACCAAATTAATGGTTACTGTACATAAGGTCTAAACACTTTAGGGTTAAATAAATTAAAAGAGAAGGAATGATGCATTTTTGCTCTGTTGTGCATGTGTGAATGTAAACAATGATTATTTATATACATTTTATCATATATATATTTCAAAATACATCATTAGTAATTATTATTTATATTAGCTAAAGTGTTTTGTCATAAATGACAATTTTAGTGTGGCTCACATTGCAAAACACTTACCATTCTGTGGCTCTCCTCTTCTCTGCTGGCTTTAAGAAGCTCAAATGCTTGTAAAAGACCACGGAAATCTGTAATGCCATACATACGGGCATACTTCTCATATTCTTTGGGGTCAACATTCTTTAGAAGTTCTAGAATATCAATAGGTTTTTCTTCTTCTTCCTCCTTCTTCCTGGTTGGAGTCCTAAGAATTGTTTCAATGGTTTTTAATATTTTAGGGTAAAATAAAAAAAATCCAATTGGAAAGTTTCAATTGGTAAATATCAATATTGATCGATTTTTACTGATCAGACAGCCAAGATCATCAAACGATATACTCGAAAAGGCCGATTGTTTAATAAATTTTGCCCTTGTCAATATTAGATTTTTCAATATTGATTTTAGAATGAATGTGTCAAAAATACAATGTACCCCATCATTAATTAAATTACTAATAAATGTTGACTTTTAATGAATATTTTTGATTTCAACTTAGAAGTAAATGGTTGTTCTCTTTCCAGCATAATCATAATAAACTTAATGGAGTTACAATTTATCCAAACATGCTTAAAAAATAGTTAATACCACTCATTTGACTGTTTCACAGTTTATTTGCTTTACTGTATTCATGGGGCGAAATTTATTAAGGTCAGAATTTAAATTCCGATCGCACGTGCGGAATTTTTTCCGCATGAACGGAATTTTCCGCACGAACGGAATTTTTTTCCACACGAATGGAATTTTTTCCGCACGATCGGAAATCATTCGAAATTCCGCACTTGCGATCGGAAATTGATCAAAATTCCGCACGTGTGATCGGAAATCGATCAAAATTCCGTGCAGTAAAAATTCCGATCATGCAGAAAAAAATCTGTACGTGCGGAAAAATTCCGCCTTTAATAAATTTCGCCCATGGGGTAATCGTTTATATTATTTTTAACAAACTATGATGTGCTATTCAAAAATATATTCTGCATCATTTCTGGGATGCTTTAATATCTCACATGATCCATAACATTACAATGTAGGGAGCATTTAGATGTAGGACACACAAAAAAAAACACACTGGTTCTTCAAAAACCCAGCTTTTATAGAGCATGGAATTATAAATATTTTTTAAATTATTATATTTATTACAATTATTTCTATATTTACTTTACAATTATTTGACTGTACTTTTGCTTATTTACATGTTAAATATGTAAATAAATGAACTTACTTTTTAAGTTTTGCTCTAAGGTCTCCTTCAATTGCTTCCTGTTTCTTTTCCTCAACCTCTAGATTGGTGCTGCATTCGATTTCACCATGTTTGTTAAAGGCAACACACCTGTACTGGCCAGAATCTGTTTTTGTTACATCTTTAATTTCCAGCTTAGCTTCATCTCCTTTTTGCAGAACAACAATACGACCTCCATGGTTGATTTGTCTCCATTTTCCTTTCATCCATTTTACATTGGGGATTGGATCACCACCAACTTTGGCAATGAATGTTGCTGTGCCCTCTGAATTTAAAGAATATATATTGATCATTCTATAGTACAAAATCACAGGTGGATTTTTTTTGCAATGGGAAATATACTTACTTTCTGCTATTTTAACACCAGAAGGTTCAGAAACAAAGAAGAGCTTCCCTTCAATTGAAGCTTTCTTTGCTGGTGCAGCTGCTACTTTTTCTAAAAAGAATGATCATCAACACAAATTAGGAACAAAATCATTTATATAAGATTTTTTCTTAACTTGTTTAATGAAACTATATTCTTTATTTCCAGTCTTTATATGGAGTTTGAACAACCCCTTTTTGTCCATTTATTTCCTATCTCTACACCCTTCCTTGAGAGAGTTACTTCATTGTCCACATATCTGCTTTACTTTTCCATTCTTCCAATTTCAAGAATTAGATGGTATGTTATATACTGCAAGATCTTTGTTAAGATATTATAAAGGATACATTCACTCTCAATAATTATGCTTTGGACCATTTTTGGGAGGTTTCATGCTTGTGTATGATGTCTGATATGCTCAATAGAGACATGATTACAAAGTTAATACTAATCTTTTGTATTAATGTACACACTGAGCAGATATGTTGCAAACAAGAAAATGTGGGTAAAGCATGATCTCTCTGTATGGTTTGTGTGATACGAGTGTGACATGACTGTCAGATGTGTGAATAGGCAGTAGTCCATTTAGATAGGTAGTAATCAAAATGATTCTTTGCCTTAAGTTTAAATATTGGCTTTGTGATTCCGAAGTCACTGTAAGTTCATGAGGTCTCTGTAAGTTCATGACTGGTTTTTGCACAAGGAGGATGTTTAAACCAGAATAATGGTTTATAGCCATGACATGAGATTTAGGAAAAAAGTTCATTGTGCATGATCACATGAGGTGATCATGTGCTGTAGTAGTTTTGGATGAGATATTGCAGTTGTACTAGTGTGACAGCGATATGATAATGCCTTATAAGGCTTTTTTTCACAGACTCAGAGGGGGCTGTATGACATAATACCTTAAGAGATGTATACAAAACAGGGGGGTTTCTGAGGTACAGTGGGACTCTTGTAGCTAGTCAGAGCAGATGCACTTACACTTTTGAACACTTTTATTTTTTCCGGGTTGATTTTTCCTCTTGCAAATCTTTTGAGTTTCCCAGAATTGCAGGGTGATATTACAAAATTCGGTAATGTATTAATATTTATTCTTGTATTAATGTTTAGTTTATATAAGTTTATTATTTTCAATTCATTTCTATGTATTATTAACATTGTTACAATAAATAATTGTATTTTGTTTTACCTCAAAACTGACTCTCAGTATGCTTAACTAGGATGATACTGTGCGCTCTGCAGATTAATTTTGAGTAGGTAAAACAGTTTGTTGTTGCCATTTTTATTTTTTTATACCTTTAATTGTGACTTTAGATGTACAGGTTTCACTGCCTGCAGAATTGGTTGCTTTGCATACATAGTCTCCAACATCAGTCTTGGAAGCAGTTTTCAATTCCAAAGATGCTGTTCCTCTAATAAATGTCACATTGCATGTGTTAGAAGATTTGATTTCTTTCCCTGCCTTTAACCACTGAATCCTGATTGGTTGTGATCCCTGAACATGACAGCTAAGCTGTAAGCCTTCTCCTTCATTCACTGTCACTGAGGCTAATGGTACATCAAAAACTGGAGGTTTCTTAGGTTCTAAAAAGGAACATGATAATGTCATTATTTCTAATAGAAGACAATTGAATATACATTTGCACAAGAGTTTCCAGAGAACACCATGGATTAAGATTTTCTCAAAAAGAGGCTAAAGCCACATTTTCCTTCACATTGCTGCCATTAATTAGAGATGTTTCTGAGGCTGGCTATTGGAATAATTTAGGGCAAACAAAAACATTTTGAGATAAAGAAATAGTTTCTTGATGCAAAATCATTATGAACTAAAGATGGGTAGACAGAAAATAATTTGTTTAAAAAAAACACATTATTATTATTTTTTTTTTACAACAAAAGTCTGTTTAAGAAAACCATGACTTAAACAAGTTTTCAGAAAACCAAAGAAAATAGACTGTTAAAGATCATAAGTTCACATTCTATAATGACAAGAGAACATTGTTGAAAACTCTCAAATGTTAAAAAAAGAAACCCTAGGTTCACAACTAAAAAAAGAAAGTGTTCAATGGTAAAGATACTGCGAAGCAAGAACAAATATTTACTCCAACTATGAAGAATGTCGGATAAAGTTTAATGGTTTGGGATTAGTTTGCTCCTCAATGGCCTAGAGATCATTCATGCATTTGATAAATATAGAATAAGCATCATCAAAACAGTGAACGTAACATTCTATGTAAAATGATTACTTTTTACTTTATTACTCTTACCTTTGATGAGTACTGAAGAGGTACAGAGAGCGCTTCCTGCATCATTTGATACTTTGCAAGTATATAATCCAGCATCTATCTGAGTAGATTTTTTGACATGAAGTTGAACAACATTGTTTTTGAATGAGAGCTCATTGTTTGGAGACTGTTGAACTTCTCTATTGTTAAGGAGCCACGAAACATACAGAGGCTCAGAACCAGTGACACGTCCTTCAAGTTTAAAGGAGTTACCTTCGGTTTCTTCAACAGTTTCAGACAACTTCTTTGTAAATGATGGGGGAACCTTTCGTTCTGCAAAATGTATGTATGTATTTTGGAAAGGGTATTTCGGTTTTTTTCATATAAACGAAGCAAGTTATACTCAACTGACAGTGCAAACTTTAAAGTCACATTACATTTGTTTCAGAAAATGAATAGTAATACATGTTAAAATATTACCCATCATTGCTTCTACATATTTGCAATTAGTGAATTCTTTCCAAGTAGAAAATATCTAAAGTTTTACCAGGAAAGAATTCACTAATTGCAAATATTGATTGATCACTAATTAGCCTTGATAAAAAGCTCCTATGGGAGCCGAAACATTGGTGTGATGCAACTAGAGGAATAAATAATTATTTAACATTTAAATGGAGTGCTGGTCTTGATCTATTCTGTCTATTTATATTTTATGACTGTGCACCCCAAAAAAATCAATTAGAAAGGGAAGTGATGTCCTGCTATTCTATATACAGTATATATATATATATATATATATATATATATATATATATATATATGAGTATTGCAATACTTTTTTATTGGATTGACAGCTGTTTTAAATATACGAGCTTTCAAGAGATCCATTCTCCTTTTATTAGGTCCCAAACAATACTTTGGATGGATCTCTCGATAGCCCGTCTATTTAAAATGACTGTTAGTCCAATAAAAAAGGTATCACCAAGTATTGCAATACTCATTTTTTTGCATTTGTGGACTAACATGACCCCTCTATACTAACTTTTATATATATATATATATATATATATATATATATATATATATATATATATTGATGTATTAATATATTTTTTATAGGAATACCAAGCCTCAAGCTTTCAGAATAGCACAATATATGTCCTCCCTTTCTCAAAATTCAGTATGACTTGAGAGGAACATACTTGGGGGGACATATTTCTTGCATTGCCTGTCAATTTAATATAATTACCTCTAGCACTAAATATAAAGTTCTGCCAAAAATAATTAAATAATAATTAAAAAAAAATGTGGTGCAAGACTATTGCTATCACAAGTATAATCATCTTATCAAGCCATGTCATTAAACAGTAATTTTTTTTTTTTTAGGTTATAAAATAGAGCTGAATGAATATGGAAAATTTACTGACACTGTTGTATAAAAATGTAATGTTAAAAATATTAGGATAGTGTTTAATAACACAAAGCAACATTTTCATTCCAGTTCATCTATTTAAGTCTTGACCATGGGATATGTACTAGGTTGTGAAAAGTCACTTAAAGGTACTAGATCACTTTTATTACAACAAGAGAGGTTTACTCCATAAACATAGCCTCAATGGTACCATTGTATTTTTTAAATGTGTGCATATGAATGTGTGTGGTGTGTTTGTATAAAGCAGAGGAAAGTAGATACTGATTTTTTTTCAATGTATTAATGCAGTTCTTTAAGAATGCAAAATAAAAAAATACCTGTTACAGTAAGCTTAGTACTACAAGAATCTTTTCCAACATCATTACTGGCTGAGCATGCATACTGCCCAGAATCGCCTTTTTCAGCCTTCTGGATTGTCAGTCTTGTTGTGTTTTCAAGCTGTGTGATCTTGAAGTTTCCTCCAGATTTAATTTCTTTGTTATCTTTTGTCCAGGTAAGAGTGATGGGTTGTGTCCCTGTTACATGACACTCGAACTGTACTGGATCCCCTACAGGAACATCCACTGGAGAAGGTTTCACATCAAAAAATGGAGGATTCTTGCCAGCTAGAGATTAAATAAAGTGTAATAAATATAGAAATGACATTAGCAATAATATACACCATACAATAATCATACAGAATATTACAAATAATTACTAGACAAACCTGTAAGAATGAGTTTGGCATTAGAAGAAGCAGTTCCAACAAAATTAGAAGCAGTACAAGAATACTGCCCAGCATGGTGTCTTTCAGTTTGCAAGATTTGAAGAGTAGCTGTGTTATCTATATAAGATGCCTGAGTGTTATAGTCATCTCTTACAAGAACACCATCCTTATACCAAGAAACCTCAATAGGCTCTGACCCAACTATTTGACATTCAAATGAGATCGGTAAGCCAACTGTTTCCTGAATGTCCTTCACTTTTCTTGCAAATGAAGGTGCAACTTTACGTTCTGCAGAAAGATAAGCATGATGCAGTAAAGATTTTAGAAAGACACTAATATACTGCATGATGCGGAAAAGAATAAAGAAAGCCATAAGAGCAAGATAAGAAGAAAGAAACATTCACTATTGCACTTAGTTTAGACTTTTTTTAAATTTGAGAACTATATCTCAGTTGTCTGAGCAAACAAAATCCATACTTTTATTTTACCTTTTATTGTAAGATATGTTGAAGAAGAAGCTTCACCAATAAGATTCTCAGCTTTGCACATATATTCTCCAGAATCATTTACTTCAGTCTGAGTAAAAACAAGTCTGGCCACATTGTTCTTAAAAAGTATTTTGGTAGTGTCAGTTGGTCGAAGTTTTGTGTCACCTTTGTACCAAGATACTTTTATCTCTGGTGTGCCCTGAATTTGACACTGTAGAGAAGCAGAATCCCCAGCTGTGACCTCAACAGGTTCCAAGGGTGCAAGAAAGTAGGGTGGTTCTAGAAGACAACAAAATTCTTCTCAATGGCAGATGAAATTCCACATTTTATAATTAATAGAAACACATACAGAAACAGATATATCAGCAGAAGGAAGCTTAAAGTCTAATAGATACCGAGATACTAACAACAATTAGGGAAACAAAAAAGGCAAGAAAAAACAGAAACTGGAAGTAAATTTGATGACGATAAGCCAACATTTATATTTTTGACACCATATCTTAAATTATCAGAACATTTTCCATGAAGAAGGACCCTACTATTTTACATTGCTAATAGTCTGTATTTATTTATAGTTCCTTTTTTTTGCATGTTATTAATCCAAATTTGTACAAACCAAACACCAGTTATAATAGTAGGCTACCATTTACCCCTTGTCTTAATTGCCCAGTCATTAGAGTTTTGAAACAGATACCCAGATATTAAGTTACAACTGGTAAAGGTGTCTACTATTGACTACATTTGTGATTCACCACAGGATGTATTTTATCATACAATGTGTTTTCAATAGTTTGAAGTACTAACATTTTTCTTGATCATATTCCTTAAAATGATCTTTCAAAAGTTAGCCTCTTAAAGACTTTGGAGATTATTGACTAAAGTCCAAATTGTTGCACAAAGGTGTGAATTCGCCAGCTAAAGATGGTCGCAACAGATTGCTACTGTTGCAGCTTCATCATGGGAATATTGTTGCAGTTGCGACTTTAAAATTGTCGCAGATTTGCTATGGGAATTCGCTGTTTGAGAATTCAACAGTTAAATTCTCACTTTGGTCAATAACCCCCTTTTTATTTTGCAACATGCAGGAGCACAGCAAGCTAAAAGTAAAAATGCACACCTATTACAGATACAGTAGCTTGGCAGCTATCATGTCCAATAGCATTGGTGACATTGCAAGTATATACTCCATCATCATCATTTGAGCTGCTTGAGAACTCCAAAATGCAAGATTTGTCAGTGGTTGTTATGCTGCATCTCTCAGACTGAGTGATTTCTATGCCATTCTTTTGCCACATGACTGAAATGGGAAGGGTTCCTTTGTATGTGCATTCCAGGACTATTGGCTTCCCAGCATCTGTCTGGTAGTTGTTTAGCTTCTTCACAAATGCAGCAGGTTCTAAATGAAACAGTGAATATTATCTATGAGTATGCCTGAACTATGGACATGTTAATGTTAATTTATACAAAGATCATAAACCAACCGTGCACAAAGAGTTGTGTTGTACAGGAATCTTTTCCAGCATCATTACTAACGTGGCAAGAGTATTCTCCACTCTGAAGGCTATTGACATTATATAGTTCTAGGACTGCCAAAGAATCTGTCAGTGTAATATTACAATCTCTTCCCTGTGTGACCTCACTGCTTCCTTTATACCAGGAAATCTTAAAAGGAGGAGTTCCGCGGATCACACTGGCAAATGTAACTGTAGCTCCTGGAAGAACTTCAGCAGACTCTGGTTTCTCCACAAAGGAAGGTGGTTCTAGTTATTGCAAAACAAATGCATTTATTATTAATAAAATTGGTACTTCTATTTGCAGTATAGAAAACAAGGCTGAGAAACACATCATGCTCTGCATGATCACTAACCTTTTACAGATAAAAATGCACTGCATTCGTCAGCTCCAGCAACATTGGTTGCATGGCAGGAATATTTTCCTGCATCTTCTGGCGTAAGATCGCTTACTTTTAATGTACAGGTGTTGTCTGTTAGGGTAGACTGGTATTTACCACCACTGATAATTTCATTCCCATTAAAAGACCAAGAAACAAGTATTGGTGGAGAACCAGATACTTTGCATTCCATAGATGTAGTTGACCCAAGCATGCCATAGGTTTCCTTCAGTGTTCGTGTGAAAGTAGGAGGAATGATTCGATCTGCATAATATAAAAGGCAATTAAATATTATCTTGAAGATAATTTTTTTCAATGCATTTCATTGTTTTCATGCTATTTTTCTATTGGCTGGACTGATTTACAAAGGAGCAATAAAAAAATTGCAGATTTTGAAAAAGATAGATATTGATCCATCAAAATCTACACACTTTTCAGTGTATTCAATGCATTACTCCTTCCATTGCAGATCAAAATATCATCGATGGTCTATTTTGATGCGAAAACTCATCTAAATGTTTAAAAATTTCCTGAATTACTCCACAGGGAATAAAGGGGTTTCCGCCAGTCTAAAGCAGGTGAACGCTTTTTGGTGGGAAGATTTAATGGAATGGCTTTATAAGATGGCAGAAATATCGATATTGATATATTGCCAATATTTCTCCACCTTTCACTACCAAGTTTAAATTCAACAGTTAGATGAGAGTGTGATATTCAATTTACATGGAAGAATATTTACTTTTTCTGCTTTAGCTGATATCCTTAAATAGTACACTTTCTAAAACACTGAGTCAACAGTACTATTACCCCAAGGAAATCAACAATAAGAACCTTAACTGCATACTAGGCAAGAAAGCAACTGAATTTTTAGAGTTCTTTACCTAAATTTCACAGCTACAAAAAGGAAAAACAATAGAAACTATTTCCGTTTCCTGGATTTAGCTATATAATTGATAACCAAACGTTAATTTTATGCACTGTATTAAGAAGTTTGGCCAAATTTTATAGAGACTAGATTCTCCAGGATGACAAGCAAAGCATGACTAAATATAACCATAATATTTGTTGACCATTTTACTGTATTGGGTTTATACTCAACATATTCCCCCCATCCCAAAAAAGTTCAAAATAATACAAACAAAAATAAAGTCACCAACCTAAGACTTCAACTGTAGCTTTGCAGTTGCTTTTGCCAACATTATTCCTGACTTCAAATTCATATTGACCACTATCAGCTATTCCAGTAGAAAGAATTTTAAGACTGGAGACTTTGCCAAAGAAGTTAATTTTGTATTTCTCATCATTTGTCAGTTCTGTTCCATCTTTAAACCATGTGCAAATAAGTTCAGGAGTCCCACCGACTGTGCATTCCAAAGTACAAGAGTCTCCTGCTGTGACTTTAGTTATCTGTGGCTTTTCAACAATTATTGCTGGTTCTGTATATTTTCCAAGAAAAAAAAATGTAAGAATTTTCTTTATTATGTCTTAGACTTACGCATTCCAGTGAAAATTCAATTGCTCATAACTATTTGAGGCATTCACAGGTTTTTAAAAATAATTGAAAGTAATACCGGTATGTGACCTTTAAATCTATAACAACTAGTACACTGAACGCTGATTGTATTGATTGTAGATATCCCCTTTATCTTAACATATATCTGGGGTTAGGGTGCTAAGCACACCTCATTATGTGACCTCTCTCAAGCATTTGCATTTGATCAAAATATGTGGGTACATCCTCAAAAAGAATACAAATAATTAGAAAAGAATGGGGCACTCAGAGGATTTACAATGTGCAGTGAAAAAAATCAGTGGAATTTATCACCATGTTTGGTCAGCCCTATGACTTTTATCATGCAACAGAGGCTGACTGAAAGTTGCAATAAATTCTACCCTTTTTTCACTTTTGCAAATCCTTTTGCCCCTTTTTAATTTCTAATGTATATATACACTTATATACATAAACATATATGTAAATATATTTACACACACTCACATATATGCAATCATATACATACAAAGATAGCATATTATTAAAACCAAAAGCCTGATATCTATATTTTATATTTTTTAAGAATACACAAATGCAAATCTGACATTAACTATGCAAATCATTCCATGATGGCTAATTCCGTATCATTAGGTTAATTGCATTGATACAAACATGAATTATAGAAAGTCTGACTTTATCTACAGGGAGACTGCAAGAGACTGCTCAGAATCTCTGTGATGCAAACATTGCTGCTGGTTATAATGTCACTGTTGGCATAATACAAGATATTTACTGTACTACTCTATTCCCTGATTATTTTATTAATGTTTTAAACATTCACATACCAATTAAGAATTACATATTAGGAAAAGATGACAAAATGCATCAGGCATTTATGATGATCTAATAGTGCACTGAGCATTTCTTTTATATCAAAGAGAAGGGACAAAAGTAAAAATAAGAGGAAAGATTAAAGAATTACACAATAAAAGCAATGCAAGATTTGTCTGAATTATATTTAAGCATTATATGGAAGTTGGAATCCATTTCATATTTTATCATGGACCCCGGCATCTGCAGACCTCATTATGCATGTTAGCAGATATAAATCCATAGCATCATGTTGGTCCATATTTGAAATTATTTTTCCATCGACATCCAAATATGCAGCAAGAGGTAAAAGACAGGAAACAGCAATGCTTTATTATGGCTAAACAGTTATTGAACTGATATTTCAGGTGTCTGTTTGGTGTGTAAAAAAGATGGGTTTCTAACATATTGAAAATAGATCTACCATAACTTTAATTATATTTTAATAAAACTGGGATTTTTTTTTTAAATTTCCCAGTTATCACTACTGGTAAGTAAGGGCATTGAAGAATATAAATATAGGGTGCAGAAAATCTTATCATGCCTTAGTGTTCTTTGAAATTCAGACAAATTTAAAATTCCAGATGATTAATTTCCTGATTTAATTTTAAGTAAAACCCACTAACCTAATACAGATACATTGGCAAAGCATTCCTGTGACCCAGCTTCGTTCTTGACTTGGCATGTGTATTTTCCTATATTTTCAGGCTTGATGTTTGTAAACCTAAGAGTTGCAACATTGTCAACAAAGGAAAGGTGGACGTTTTCACTTTCTCTAACATCTTCCTTGTCCTTCTGCCATACTACTGTAATTGGTTGAGTTCCTTCAACAATGGCTTGTAGTTCAGCTGTCTCTCCGACAACAGCTGTAACATTATCTGGCTTCTTTTCAAATCTTGGTGGATCTATAATTAAAATAAAACATAAATCTTCTCCAAAAGGATAAAATTGATATGATCTATATAGATATTATAAATTTAAATGTTGTTGCTCATTTTTATCCAACAAAAAAAGTATTTGCCTTCACTAACCTTTTAATTTGATAGTACACAAGCAGGTGTCACTTCCAACTTCATTAACTGCTTTGCATTGATATTCACCTATATCTCCAGCATCTACTTTGAGAATGTGTATGGAAGAAAGGTAGTTTTCAGTAATGATCTTAAACTTCTTACTGCTCTTAATTTCTCTTCGGTCTTTGTACCAGGATACTTCAAATGGGAGTGTTCCCTTCAGCTCACACTGAAGTGTCACATCTACACCTTTCAGGGTCAATACTGGTTCAGGCTTTACAATAAAAATTGGGGGTTCTACAATATGAAAAATATCAGATAAGTTACAAACTATGAATAATTGGTTCTTTGATGAATGTCATGCAAATAATGACCCTCCGCATTGCTATTCTATATTCAGATTGATACATGTACAAAGGCAACTTTGTCATAGGGAAATGTGGGTCTCCACCCAATAGTTTTCTAATTTCCTGTTCACCACTTCCACAACTTCATAAGATTGCAATGCAGCTATTAATGGAGTAATGGGAATTTTAGAAAAAATTATATAGGTCTCATGCAGTATTTTACTTTTTTTAATAAGCAAGGTTAAATGAATTAAAAATAGTTAGTCAAGTTTAAATTTATCACTAAATTATCAAAGAAAGAACATAGACATAGAAGATGTACGTTGTAATAATATCTATATATTATCACTTATAAGTTATACTTATATATTGTATACTTCTGCAGGTATTTAAAAAAAACACATTTTTGGGTGCAACAGACCACCAAGCTTTTTACTATTTCTATAGTAAAAAATGTGGTGATCTGTGGGACCCAAAAAGATAATCAACAAAACCTTCTTAACGTATTATGACTTATTTAAATTGAAACATTATGGTTTTTAAATTGTTCTTATGTGTCCCTCTATTGAGGAAATATTCTATTGAGTATTACGGAGAAAAATATATGTTCCTACCTTTCACTTTTAGAGAAGTACTGCAGCTTGCAGTACCAGCATCATTATGAGCTTCACAAGTATAGTCTCCGGTGTCTTCAATGCTGGCATCATTTATCTCTAGGACTGCTACTGAATCAAGAAATGACATGGCATACTTTGCGCCATGCTGAATCTCAGTATCATTTTTAAACCATACAACTTTGATCTCTGGTGACCCACTTATTTTGCAGTTAAGTCTTTCGGAATCTCCTTGTTTCACAATTTTGGAAGACTCTAGTTTCTTAACAAATCGTGGTGGTTCTTTAAAAAAAAACAACATATTTTATCAGTTGCCATGTGTATAAGGTTTACAGAAAGAAGATACGTAAGTGGCAATAGAAAATGTTTGCACTGCAAACAAGGAATTATTTTAAAATTATTTTTTATAGGTATACTGCTAAACATTGTAATAGAGTTTGACATATTTTGATAATTAAAGTTACAATGTATTAAAAGATTATGAGTCGACATGACTATTTGTAACCTAATGCAAAATATATGTAGCAGGGAATTAAAAGATTATATCTATATACTGTATATATATATCCTAATTTTACATTATGTTAAAGATTTCCTTTTGGAAGAATAGAAGTAGTAGCACAGACAGAATTAAAAAAGTTAAAAAGATGGGAGGACCTTGGCTGAGAAGGATTTGTTTCTCAGTAGTAAAAATTAAAGGCATTGTATTCATGGATAGATGATAAACTTCTGGAGCATAAAATGTATTTAGATCAATAAAAAAGACAATGGTTTAATTTTAATTCTACAGTTGAAGCACCAAAATACATAAATAAATAAGGATATTTGGAATTCAATTTCTCAGCATATAAAAGCAATGTTTGCATGTCACAAAAGGAAATCAGTGATAATAAGAAGGAATATTATAATTTTGTAAAATTTATATATTTAATATGATATTGCAAGTGGTTATGGATGCACAGCTACATTTTGTACCTTGCACACCAAGAGAAGCTGAACAAGACTCTTTTCCAACTTCATTGCTTGCATAGCAAGTATAAACACCAGAATCAACTTTGCTGACTTTAAGAAGCTTTAGGTGAGCTGTGTTTTCTGAAAAGCTGATCTTGTAGTTGCCCCCAGGACGGATCTCTCTGTTGTCTTTGGCCCAGACAATTTTAACTGGCTGTGTCCCAGTAACATGACACTCAAATTTAGCAGCTTCTCCAATTGGAACATTGATAGATTCCGGTTTGATATCAAAAAGAGGAGGTGATTTGGGTTCTGTTTATAGGAAGTTAAGAGGAGGATTTTTAATATCTTATGATTTATTAACCCTAACGTTACATTTTATGACATAGTCTGTATTTAAAAACTAGCAAAGCTTAAATTTCCACAAACCTGTAAGAGTAAGTCTGGCACTTGAAGAAGCAGTACCAATGGGATTTGAAGCTGTACAAGAATACTGACCAACATGGTTAACATTAGTGTTCAGAATCTGAAGAGTGGCAACGTTGTCTATATATGATGTCTGAACATTATTGTCATCTCTCAAAAGTACACCATCCTTATACCAAGAAACCTCAATGGGTTCAGAGCCATTAATACGGCAGTCAAAAGTGACAGGCAACCCAATAGTTTCCTGAACATCTTTTATTTTCCTTGCAAATGAAGGTGCAACTTTACGTTCTGAAAAATAATAAGGTTATCATAATAAAAGTTTGGGTTTTGTTTTTTTAATTAAGTGGTTTAACAAAGAGCAAAATGTGAATTACTGTTCAAACAGAACAAAAGAGATAGTCACCTTGTACAGTGAAAAGAGTACTGGAAGATGCAAATCCAACGATGTTTTCTGCTTTGCAAATATATTCGCCGCTATCATTTTTATCAACTTTATTAAAAACTAAAGTTG
>WMED01001464.1:0-13942 GCA_019650415.1 Pipa parva
CAAGTCATTGTATTCTGTTTTTATTTACGATTTACACAACGTGCCAACTTTTCTGATTTGAACTTTTTCATTTGAATACCCAATCATTTCAATATTAATTCCTAAATACTACTATGTATAAAACTTGCTAGCTTTATTTCACCAATAATTGTTGATATTCACCGTATATTCAGAAAATCTATGCTTGAAAACAATTTAGAGGATAAACGTGCAGGTTTATTAAAGAAGATATAAATGTAAACAGCGGTATTTATTATTTTTTTTTGTATGAAGAAAAACAGCAGCGTTTCCACTCCTTTAGTAATTTGAGAATGTTGCTTGGAAAAAAAAAAGAAACAGTTTAATGAAATCCATTTTAGAAGGAAATTGAAGCAGAAAGAGTTTTTGCTGAGAAGAGTATTTGATACAAAAATATTAAATGATAAACACAGATTGCTTTAAATCAGACAGGCCATTTAAAGAAAAGCATTTTAGCTCATCGTGATATGTAGCACCTTATTTAAATTAGGAGGTGTTAATTTGTAGCTTGAATAATATATTAATATAATATGTAAAGTGAATGGCATTGTTAATCACAGTCGCGCCTGGAACGACTTTGCTACTGTGCACTGAATTTTAATTTTGCAAAACATTAATTTCAAAGATTTTGCAGCAGCGGTTTTGTAATTAAATATTAATGTCACATGTTATTGCAGTAGCATGTTTATGAAAGCCGGCAACACTTCAAGTCAACTCATTTGTTTTATATTTATTCCCTTGTATCCGCAATCCTTTCTATTTCAAAATTTGAAAGTGTAGGCCATTTTGAAAGAGGGGGAAAAAAAAGTTGAAATGAGAACATTTCTCATAGTAATCATTTTTTTTTTCACCGCCCAATAAGTTAAATATTTTATATGTTGTTTTCAGCCAACACTATTTATCCAGTAAATGGATCTTAACTTTATGTAACCTAAAAAGGTGCCGTAAGCAATAATTAATTTGTTAACAACAGAAATTCCGAGAACATATTAGTACATGTAAACTTTTTAAATGCTAGTCATATAATCTTCAATCCATCTTCTAATCCAAAAGTATAAAGTCATATCACACAGATTATCCAAGATGTACGTTTTATTTGACTTTAACTGTTGCATTTGCTAACCAATAGAATGTTTTTCTGCTGTTCTTAAGAACGTTATACTTAGGGAGTTATTTATAAAAGTCAAAATGCCAATGCTGGAGAAAATGCCTATTTTTATCAATATCACTGTTTTTGCCAGTTTAAAAACCTGTTAAGAGTTTTATCACCCAGTGTTCAGCTTACATAAACCATTATTTCCTATGGAGTTGGTCCTGTCACTTAGCCACAGTTGAAAAAGTTCTTCCACTGAAAAAGGACATCGATATCTATCTGTAATGGAAGGTGAACCTAGTAGAGAAACGCCACAAAGTGTACCACTTTCAACTGATCCATATTTATTGATTTTTTTTAACTGGGATTTTTTTTCAAGCCTATATAAATCTGCGTAATTAAAAAGTACAGTGAAATGAAATTTAACAGCAGAAAAAAAGCACAACACAAAAAAATGAATCAAAAAGTTTGAAATGGTCTTCAGAAATATCCCCCAATATTTTCTTTAATGCATAAACAATTTATTTTATTAAAGGAAAAGTGTTTAGAAGATTCAGGATTAATAACTTGGCTTCCTGATGGGATAAGGCTCCTTCCTGGCCCATTCTAAATGAACACTATACGAAATTTATTAAACTCGAAAAAGCTTTTTCAGCTTTTTCGAGTTTAATCGGGAGAATGATTTGAAGTTTCTCCTGGTAAGTATCGCGAGATTTGACTCGTGCGATACTTACCATGAGAAACTTTTTTTAATTAAATATATCCATTGAAAGGTAGCCATACCTTATAGCTACCTTACCATGGATACATTTAATTAAAAAAGTTTGTCACAGCAAGTATCACATGAGTCAAATCTCACGATACTTACTGTGAGAAACTTCAAATCATTCTCCCGAGTTATTAAACTGTAAAAGCGCAAATGGCTTTTCTGACTTTAATAATTTTCACACAAAACATTTATATAGGAATTCAGAGTTGCTGTGGAAAATCAGCCATAAAAAAAGATATTTAAAGAATTAGCAACACAAACTGTATGGACACAACCTTTAGATACTAAAGCCATCAAATCCAAGAGGTCACAATTTTTCCTCTAGTTTTCATGTTTCATAAAAAGTTATTATTTATTGAATCATACAAGTAATTCCAGATAATAAAAAGATAATTAATTCAGTAGATTATGGTATACATACAGTATATTGTAGTTTTTAATGCAAAAGTATACCCTGTTTGTCAGAGAGGTATAGAATCGTAACTTCAGGTGTGCCTTTCACTGGGTGGATTCGGATGAAAATAAAATACTTTATAGCTATATAGGAATTGATGTATGTTGACAACCCTTCAAATTACCCAGTTAAGTCATTTAAGCCACAGCCACATGCTAGTAGGTGTACACAATTAATTATATTGAAATGGCATTTGAATATACAAACATTAGCAGTGCATTTTTAACTGGCCTTGCCATAAGATTACGACTTCTGCAGCAAGTTAGTATACCACATTCATTACCTATGAGAGCTGCACCAACAAACTAAATTGCTCTTAATGAAGGAGGAATAATGGACAAGATATTTTTATTCATGGTTTGAGCTACGCCCCTTTGTTCCAGTGAAAGAAAATGCCATTGAATGTTATGACATAAATATTACATGCATCTAAACTTTTAGCAACAGTTTGAGAAATTTTAGCAAGGCAATTCCCTTGTAGAAATTGAGGTGTGAAACTTAATAAAATTGAAAATATCAATATCGCGATATCAAATAAATTTTACCGATATTGCGATATCGATATTACAGATATCGACCTATTTTTACCAATATCGCAATATTGATATTGCTGATATCAAATGTTTTCCAATATTGCGATATCTGTAATACCAATATTGCGATATTGAACTTTGATTGAAACTTTTAATCTGTTTATTTCTATGGGTAATCCGTAATATTGATGGAAAATTTGATATTGCAATATCGATATTACCGATATGATGATACCAAGAAAATGTTAATTTCGATAATATTGATATCGCAATATCTGTAAAAATCATTCGATATTGCAATATCAATATTACCGATATCGCAATATCGATATTTTCAATTTTATTAAATTTTGCCCATTATTAATGTCTAAAAAGATGTTTTTTCCAAGTTTGTGGTTAAAAAAAAATTGACTGTCCTCTACAGAACCCTGATCTCAACTCCATCAAACACCTTTTAGATTCATAGAAAAGACAACTGCTAGCCTTATCACCTTACCTGGTTAGAATGGATGCAAATTCTCCATATAGTCGCATAATAGTACCAACTTGCATTCATTTGGATTCAATATGCTGGATGCTTACGATGGTCATGGATTTATGGAGCTCATCACATGAGTTTGTGTTTACGTGTACTTGTAGTGAATAATGAGGAACAAAACTTCCATGAATCAGCTCCTCAGTGTGTACACACAGGCACACCAATACATTGTATCTATCATAAACATATATCTGATGAAAGGAAGGTAAATCCTTCCGAGTCTTCACCCCAAAATCTATAAAATAATTCCCTACTCTGATAGGGTTAAACAGCGTGTTTTTATACAAAACATAAAATATGGGACCTAGAGTGAAGGTCATCCACTACCATCTCCCAGGAAAGCTATTGACAAGTGATAGGATACAGTTGCTACTGTCGCACTGACATTTTACACATTGCTTTTTTTATTTTTTTTATTTTAATTTTAAAGTCAATTCTTCCACATTACAGTGAAAAGCAAAGGGCAATGATCAATAGACATCACCATCTAGTGGTAATAAAGAGATTACGTTGTTTTATACAAGTACAAAGAACACAACAACTTTTACTATTTATTTTATCCAAATATATATATATATATATATAAAATAGAAGAGCTTTCGAGATGTCCATACTCCCTTTATCAAGTCATAAATATTGCTTGTGACTTAATAAAAACAGTACGGACCTTTCAAAGCTTGTCTATTTAAAATGACTGTAAGTCCAATAAAAAAGGTGTCACCAGGTATTGCAATACCCATTGTTTAACATCTGTGGACTAACGCAACCGCTCTATCTCACTTTATACAGTGAATATATGTATATACTGTATATATGTTTATGTAAATATGAAATGATGAAATGTTCTTTGCCTGCATTAAGGCAGTGTATATACTTTACAGTAAGATTTTGCCCCCACCTTAAAAGTTATAGCAATTAAATCAATATTATTTGTTACATGTGTTTGGAATTAGAAGATTTATATTGGAAATGTCTGCAAATGTTCTTGCAATCTGTTTTTATAGTAAAGCTTGCAGCTTTTTACTCCAGGAAGTAGATGTTGCTTGTAATTTAGTGTTTCAATATTATGCATAGTATCTTAAGGAAGAGAGATTGCTCCCAGAGTGCAATACAGAATAAAATCAATTCATCTTCCAGTTAGGGAAGAGGTGAGACCCTCTTAGTCTAGCTAGAGACACAAGCTTTTTCATAGCTCACTCTAGAGATGTGAGAGCACAGTTAAGATATCCATCTGGGCAGTCTTGAGCTCCATCAAGAAGAAGTTTTGTACTTCCAGGGGTTTTATTTTACAAGGCACATCAGTCAGGGTATAAGTGTTAACCTTATGGCTAGGCCTCTTTAGAAATTGTTGTGAACAATTCCCTTCACAAGAATACCTGACTAGTGACCTGCAATAACTAGTGCTCTGCTGTGAAAGTTATACTGCCTAAAACTGTGTGCAATGTTTATACATTTTGAAATTATGTGCAACTTGTATAAAGTTATTGATCCATTACAAATAAACTGCTTCATTTAATTTCACACAAATTCCCGTGAATTTTAAACAAGATATGCAGCCACATGTTGATGTTTGGTCTAACATCCAAGAATTTTGCACCATCTTTAAAGAGGTAAATTGGAGTGCACCTCTACACACATTCTTCTACATGAACTGCATTCAGACCATGCCTTCTCCAACTGGAGGCTGGTTGGGGTACATATTTATATTATTATTGTATTTATGCATACATTGTTGCACTATGATACAAATAAGTGAAGTAATTGTGGTTTTCCTTTAAAACTGTTAGAAACTTAAAAATCCATACCATTCTTTCCACTATAAATATAAAATACAGATGTGTATTACCTGTCATTAACGGCCACTGTATACTTGTGAAATAAGGTACTGATGACACTGATGCATTTAATAATGCATTTTCTTTAAAGTAGTAACTACATCAACTTATAGTTAGATACAATCCAAATAGTTCACAAACCCGTTGCTGAAATTTTGGAGACAAAAGTTTAACTAGTTTTAACGGACTGAAATGTAAAGCTAAAGGGGGGATATTTTATAAAAATATAAGGGACCTCCCCTTTGCAAAGTCTGCTGGGTTTCAACTGATCGACAGTTATAGATATGAATCTATTTTTCATTTCAACCATTTCTTTTCATTCCTCTATCAATTAGTTGGATTGAAAAGTCCTGCATAATGAAAAATAACATTGAAAACCATTGATAAACAGCAAAACAAATGAAAAGGGTTGAAATGATCTGTATAAATATCCCAATTTATATTCATTGACCATGTCAAGTGACGAAGAACAAGGAGTTTACATTACAAAGAGACCCACATCTCCACAAACAGCCCTCGATGAAAGAACCTAGGCTCTTCTCACTCTTACCATTGTTAACAGTGTGACTGCAAATAATTATGTGACCCTTGATCTGCAATAAATCCACAGAATAGTTTGCTGAACAGTAGCCAACTACAAGCCATCAGATTGATAATAGACTCCTTTTGAATCAGTTATGAATCTTCAGGAGGCAAATAGTTAAGTTAATGTTCATGCAAATAGTGGAAGATCTTAGAAATAGCCCATGAACCAAACCCTCAATAGTTCACTCACCTTAACTTAAAATTCACATTTTCTCAGTAGATGGCATTCCACTATTTAAGATCCTGCATGCTCAATTTACTTCTTTACTCTACCTCCGAAATAAATACAGTTTATGTATAATTTTCTACAGACAACGATCACCTTATGTGTGCGAGTGAACAGCTAGTCGCAGTGCATGACAGCAAAATAATTGTAATAAAATACAATTTTAAAAAGTAAAAAAAAAGAGAGAAAATACTATGCTGCTTGGCATTTTACAGCCATGATAGGTCTCCAACAATGCCATTTAAATTTTGTCACTGTTTAAAATGAACCTTTCCCCTTTAAGTTGTGCCATTATGCTCATTTGTCCTGTCACTGTTGACAGGATCTATGAGTCACGCACAAAAACAGTCATTAGGTACTGCATATTCTTCCTATTTAAAAAAAGAAAAGCATTCAGATGCCTCTAAAAGCCTGTAATTATTTTTATCCGAAGAGATAGTGTTGCTCGGAAGGTAATTTAATAACCTTTTGCATGTACCTGGGGAATATTTCTCGGGGGAACCTAGGTGCTGACATGCCTTTCAATTGTCAAAACATGACCTTTAATAGTTGCTTGGAGAGGAGATAACTTGGAATGTTTGGACCAGCTCTGGGCTAATTCTGATTTCTAATGTATGCAAAATGGAATTTTCAAGTAAAAGAGCAACTAGAGAGAGATTCGCTGAAACTGACCTGGGAAACAAAAGGGTAGAAGAATATATAATAACACTGAATATGTGCAACTGGCCAATGGGGGAAGGGTGTTTAAAAAGAAAGAGACATAGGTATGTTCATGTAAAATAGATTTATAGTAGTTGAGCTAAACTGATCAACGTTATAATGCAGATATGGAAGAATTTCGGTGTCTGGAAGATTAAATAAACCATTCATTGTGGTTTATTCCTGTTCATTACGCACTCTCATTTCCATTTGGTTAAGATTAACAGATCAGTTGAAATTTCAGCGATTAGAATTCAATATTATTAACTGCATTTGAATGGTCTGTGAATTTTCAGATGATTACCTTACACTAGGTTTAAAAAGAAAGGTTAGCATGCTTTGGACCCTGATGATTGTAAGAGAAAATAGCTTCTGGTTAGGGAAACTAGATTGGATAAAACTATATAAAAGAGAGAGCATTAGGAGTTAGCATTTTGGATCCCCTAAATTGTGGTCTGGAGTGAGTAGATCCTATAGCTTAAATTCAAATAGTCAAAGAAGCAACCTAGTTACTTGCCTACCTTATAAACCCCTTTTTAGGCTTTTTTTGTATGCATATTTCCAATATGTAGTAATTAATATAGGAATAGATCGTTATAATGACATCTCCTTAAAACAAGTCCATGCAAAGATGACATCACTTTACTGCAATATGCCAATTCATGATGAGTTCACTACAACACTCCACTGCTACAATTTGCCTAACTGTGTTTTTAAAAGTGCTATGCAACAATTCTCATATTCCATACAGGGTGGTCATTCACTCTGATAAATATATCACTTAAACTGGGCGAAATTTATTAAACTCTGAAAAGCCGTTTCAGCTTTTCTGAGTTTAATCGGATGAACACCTGGAAGTTTCTCGCAGTAAGTATTGTAAGATTTTTTGTGATTGATACTTGCCATGAGAAACTTTTTCTTTTTGTCAATTGCAACAAATATTGTGATACTTACCGCAAGAAACTTTTGGGTGTTTACCTGAATATTAAACTCGGAAAAGCAAAAATGAGCTCTTCCGAGTTTAATCAATTTTGCCCATAATTAGTGTCAGTGAGAAGCTTAATGGAGGACATTTTATATTGTGATAAGGATTTTTCCAGTTTAGACAGTAGATTGGTCACCTTTTTTGTGCCTCACTTAATTTTCCAATAAGCTTCACCCACCTCACAGTTTGATTATTACCAAGCCACAGGTGCTCCACAATATTTTTTGGATTCTCTATAATTCCATTCCTAGATAAGGTTGTTAGATGGTAAGAAGGGGGAGAATACATGAAACATTGCTACTGTTGTGTATTAAACTAAAAACTTGTAAAGAAGCAAGAAGAGGTTTGTATGGAAGTGATTCTGCTCATCATGCATCATCATGATCAAACAGTACTGGTTTATATTAAATATAAGTAGTCACACTACTGGAATGGTCGGACTGCTATTTTCTTTATATTGTGTGAATTTGTGCAAAGGTAGATGCATTGTCTATCAGTGGCCTAAAGAATTATCTTTTGCATCCAGTGGAACAGGATCCTACTTGATTACTTGGAAGCTCATCTAGGATTGAATTTGTTGCATTAGGAAAGTAAGGAATGTTATCTCACACAACAATGGGATATATGAACTTTGCTGCAAGAGGATCCCCAGGTCACCATGTGGGGGAGCACACAGCAATGGTCCAGAGAAGTAGGAGGAAATTTGGAGAATGATTTCAGAGAAGATAGTACAAACACTTGGTCAAAAACAGCGGTCATGAGTGGCAGGGTTTCAACATAATCAAAAATTGTAGCAGAGGTCAGGGCAGGCACAGAATAGTAAAACTCAAAAACAAGCCAAGGTCAATGACCAAGACAAATGGAAAGAGATTATGCCCAGGTTTAGTGAAATTGATGCTTTAATCAGGCACTGGGATAGGAACCAAACTATGAAGAACTATTGACAGAAAGCATCACAGGAATTGCATCATTCTGGCTCCACCATTGATGACTTGATACAGTTTATTATGTACTAATGCCATTGTACATTTGTGTATTGTCACCATAATAACTCTGCATATTGTTGACGTTATAATTTCATATATTTTTGCCATCATATTTTGTTTCCATCTTCTTTTTGTTGCTTCTTGGATGCAAAGTTATGAGTTCCCCCATTAACTGTATATACAGTAAGTGAATAATACATTTATTTCTGTGTTAACTTGTCCCTAAGTAATGTTGTCACTTAGTCGCAGTCGCCTTTGTCACTTTTGATGAAATAGTTGTCTTATACCAGAGCCCTGCCACTAACCCCAAATTTACCAATCTGATGTTTCAAAGTCAAATGGGTGAATTCAGAGTAGTACACCTACTGGCAGATTGCTTGCTGAACTGTCACACAAAGTGATGAAAAGTGCTCCGTAAGATTGCGACTATAATAGTCGCCTATAATGAATGTATAGCAGAGTTTGCTGAATCCGTGAACATGGGGAAGTGATGATCAAATGCAAACTTGGAGCTAAATGTGATTTGTCCTTTCGTACACAAGACCCTGAATCTGGTACCTGCATTTAACATGTTTTAATTGTGGTATAATGCGCATACTTGCTTATATCTCTACAGCATTGTTCACAGTTAATTAAACTGGAATTGTAATGGGGTGAGGCTTTTAGGTTAGTGCAGGCTGGACATTCTTTAGACGTTATCTCCTGCTACATTTTCAAGTGATAATCTTCCCTACAAATTGTGAGCCAGTAAAGCAAGTAAAGCTGCTAAAGGCTGACATTATAGAGTGCAGTACTTGCAATTTGTCTAGGATGCAAGCTGTGGCATTTTGCTTATCAACATATCAGCTTTCCTATTCCCCCAGTTCCCTTAATATCAAACTTCTTCTGCTCTTACACTAAGCACTAAGCAGTAATAAATGGTGAAAACCTTAAACAAGGATTCAGTTCACATATGTAATATTTGCATTATTGTTAGAGTGGATATTTCATTGTGCCTACCTCCTGCATTGTCATGCAAGTCCTGACATCTGTTTCACATTTAGAAGTGTTTCACATGTTTGGGATATTAATTGGGATTGATAAGCATATGTCTGTTATATGGGGTAGAAAATTCCCTGGCTTATTTCCACCTATCACATTTTAAGGTATCTCTAAATGAAGCTTGATTAAACACAATCTTTCTTCCTTTTATTACGTTGCTGCTATATCTACCCCTAGTAACAGATGCCGAGATGTAAGACCACAAGCCTGACATATGCCATTTATTAATATATTAGCTGTGGAGCTGGTCCAGTGATGCACTGAACAATCTATGAACATTTTTCAGGTTTTTTTCTTCTTTAAAATGTCTTTAATCCTCAGTTCACCTCTTTCATACAGTCACCATTAAAGATTTATGCTGTGCTTTTCAGTGCCGTACCTGAATATAGATTACTTAAATGGACTGTAAATAATTCATATCTGGGAATACATTTCCATTACTGACTGACAATGTAAGTTAATACTCTGTTATATACTATAATAAAAAAAAAACAGATTGTTGACTCTCTATATAATCGTCTTTTGAGCAGAGCATATTCAGATCAAACAGTCTTTATGTAAGCAATCTCTGCCCTGCATATTTTGTTTGTGTTTAGTATAGAGCTGGGAGATGTATGAGTGTGATCTAGGTTATGCAAGATAGAAATCTGAGTCAATCTGAGATGAGCCCTGCTTAAGAACATTGCCCATCACATTTTCACATTTAAATACCACCCTACTAGTTTCTGAAAAGTCTAACAATGTTTGAGGCTGATGCCTCAAATCTTGGACTATCCTGGCTGCTGTACTATAGGAGCAGTAAGGCTTGAGCCTAGACTTTTTGTAGGTGCTTGTTTCCTCCAATGCTGGTGCTGAATAGTTGGTTGCACAGTGGTTTAGGTAAGACCTAGTCAGTACTTTTTAGTCCTATATAAAGCCATTATTTTAATGGCCTATGCTGGTCGTTGAGTTTTCATTTCCCCCTCTAGTCTGATTTTTTTCTCTTTTGAGTGGTCTAATATGGTTTCTAGAGATTTCCGTTGTGTGATAATGAGCAATAGAGTGGATATAGGCTTTCCGTGGATTGGTTCTGGCTCTGAAACATTCATTGTATTCATAATGGGAATTTCTGAACTGGAATTGAAAGAAATAATGTTTGAAAGTTATGGAGTGACAAACACTTTTTTTTAGTTTTGATACCACTATGGTGAAAACAAATTTTGTTTGAGTTGGAACAAATGGAATCTCACATATACAAGCAAGTATTAACTGCATTTAAACCATTAATTGTTGCTACTCCAGCTTTTCACTGCAACAAGCCTCCTTAATCAGCATCCATCTGTCAAAGGGAGGATTGTACCCCTGAAACACTGATGGTCACTTGTGTTGCCAACAATAAATAGGTGAAATATTAGTGGGAAAGTGAATAATTGATTAGCATTATTGCCTTATAGTGCTGGCGTCCTGGGTTGAAATTCTAACCAGGGCATCATCTGTATAGAATTTATATGTTCTTCCTTTAGTTGTGTGAGTTTTCTCTTGTTACCCAAGTTTCCTCCCATAATCCACCAGACTTACTAGTAATTTTAATTGGAGTCTGATCAGACTGGTCCTCATCTGTTTGTATTTGCAGGGAAATTAGATTAGAAGCTCGATGTGAATGAATTTTGCATGAAGTCATGTTTATTCACTCAATTTAAATATATAGATGTGAACTGGTGTGGGTTTCGGTGAGATGCCATTTGTTTTTTGGACGGTTCTGCAGGGATAATATATTTTGTCTATAGGCTATACCTGAGCATTATCCTAAAAAAATGTGCAATTGTTTTAGATTTTACCCCTCAGTATGCAGTTACTTGTGCAACAATATGTACAGTATGTGCAATTGCTGTAACAGGGCCACCTGACCTCTCAAATGTTTCAGCAACCCAACCCTCCTGTTTCTTGTGGGCAACATTGTGCAGAAGACAACAAATTGACAACTTTCTCAACTGAATGTAAAGCAAATATTTTTCTCAATACTGGAAAAAAATATATAAATACATCACATGGTCAAAATCTGGCAATAATTAATAAAACCCAATTGTGCACTAATTATGAAACGACCCAATTTATTTTGCTAATGTTTTTACCAAACTATGATATTGAATATTACATCATAATAGTTATAAAACAGTTGCATATATAAAGCATATTCCATAAGGTGCTAAAAAAAAAATCTAATCTACTGGTCAGAATAAGTTTGTTTTTTACAAAGGTGGATCAATCGCAAAATTTGCAACTTTCAAAACTACAATTTAATTTAGTCAAATGAAGATTCAACTATTTTAGATTAGGTTTAATGTGGCACGTAGAATTAATTATGAATTAGTATGATTGCATTCGCGAAGTCACATGAGATAATGATTTAAAAAGGAATAATTTAAAAGATGAAGAAAAAAAAAGTGAATCAGAAAAGGCCAATGTAAACTTGGGAAAAAACACGCTGAGAATAAAGTCTGTTAGATCTTGAAATAGGAGTTCTACTAAATAATGCATGGTTTTATTTTATTTTTTTTCCATATAATTTACATAAACCATAAAGAGTATTTATTTATGTAAACTTGACTTGATGTTCCGAGGAATTAAGAATGGTAAAATGGCATTAATTTGGTTTTCATCTTTGTATTTAGGAAAAATATTTTGTTACATATGGACTACTTAGACCTAATCATCTGAGTGAATGTGATGAGATGTTCCAGCCAGGTTGGAAAGGGCTGAATTAAAAAGACTGCCCTGGTCTTGCTGTAGGCTAGGCAGGTTGGCCCATGCTCTGTTGGGGAGCAGATGGTAAGCCAATGAATATAGTCACACTTACCTTCCATGCTAAATCCATAATCCCTCACTGGACCCATCGCCAAGACAGACTTGGAGATAGAAAGGAGGTTACAATCTGGACTTGCAGCTTGACTGCCAGAACATAGAAAACAAGCTTAGACATTTCAAATGCTTAACAAGTTGTACATGTAGTTCCAAAGCCAGTGCAGATTTTTTAAAGTAATTAAGACATGATTGAAATTATTCATGCCGTATAAACATGCACAAATATCTTCTATAAAATCATCAAAAAACAATTACAGAGGTACATAGTAATGACATCATTTAGTAGGAATAATTTGAATCGGAATAAATTGCATGAGTTTAGGATCAGGTACAAAATAAACATCTCTTTATTGCAATGGCTAAAGCAAGCAATTTACTTTACACAGACACAGATATGCTAAGATCATTTCTGAAATACATTTTGTATTCTTTAATGTCACTGCCCAATGCAGGATAGATTAGTTTCATAGTAGCGCTGTGGGACTACTTTACTTAGGATAACAATCCATCATTTTACACAAAACATGATTTTATATTTAGAACTGAAGCAATTTTTTTCTTCTATGGTGTCCAGCAGTGAGATGGCGTTTGAGTCAAAGCTTGCTCAATTTTTTAGGTGACTGTAAAAATGCAAGAACGTTGCGTAACTGCAATAGACCTGGATAGCATTTTATTTGCAATACCCCTGCAACTTAGCATTGCCCCTTCCTTCACTACAATATGGGGGAATATTTGTGATTCAACAGCAGAAGTAAATACATTGTCCAGGTATAAGGCCGTGGGAATAAAGTTTTCAAGCAAGAATCTGAGTGTGTTTGTGAGATCTGGTTGTGATGGAGCAAATCTAGGCATGAATCAAGTGCAGTGGGTAAACTCGGAAAGACCGAGAGCGATCGTTTAATAAATTTCACATGGTAATTCTGCAGTTTCCATGAACTCCTGATTAATATGCATACATTTTAACCATTATTTTAGTTCTAAATAATTACTGCATTTTCACTTTTAGTTTAGGAACTGCAGAAACTTGTCACTTACGTAGATGATGGGGCATCAATCTCCACCCACCAGAATCGTTATGGGGGCTCTATACAATGCACACTTACCTAATTATAAGAAATTTTGCCTAAAATCCATTGGGTGGTACTCACGGTGTCCGTGCTACAAATTTATATTATCTGTCTACCATGTAGTACCTATTCATGTTAGGTGGGGCCTACACCTTAAAGTTAACCCTCAACTTCAGATAGTGCCACACTATTACCATCTAGCAGGTAAACAGATTTGTGCCATCAGAGCTGGCTCTGGCCCTATAGGTGCCCTAGGCACCCCCCTTCCTGGT
>WMED01001464.1:14058-27504 GCA_019650415.1 Pipa parva
CCTGGGCAGGCGGCGCCCCTAGCATTTGCCTACTCTGCCAAATGGCAGAGCCGGCACTGTGCGCCATTATAACAATATATTACATGGTAATAATTTAAAATAAAAAGTGGGCACTCTCTGTAGTTGAAACAGTTGGTGTAAATTCTTGGAATAATAATGTTTAACATCATATTGTAGCTGATAATGTAAGTTATAATGGCTTCACAATTCATAAATGAACTAAGGTTGAGTTTATAATACATTTAAAGTTGTTCATGTTTGGGAGATTCGAACTGCCTTTTCTGCTTATGTTGCCCTATTTGTAAATGAAATTGAAATGTGTGTAATTCATGCAGTCCATTCCATATGTAATCCTGCATAATTTAAACAGGGAATCAGCCAGGTATTTTCATGCAGGCTTTTTACTTATTTAAAGCGTAATGGTTTCAGAATTCATAAATGAACTTTTGGTTGTATTCATAATATATTTGCATTTTTTTTTGTCCTTATTTTTATAATAATCGAATACGAATTTGACCCAATTTCTTCCTTTAAATTGACCTATTTGTTCATGAAATTGAAATGAAAGTAATTCCTGGCTCGTGCAGTCCATCCCATATGTAATCCTGCATAATTTAAGTCGAGAATCAGTCAGGTATCCTTACGCAAGCTTTTTAGTTATGTAAATGTAGCTCACTGGAGATTGAATATTCCCGTGTTTTACTTGAGTCCTTAAAATATAAAAGCGGTAGGAGACTATATCTGACACTATCAAGCATATTGTATTAAAATTTATGAACAATTTCATGAAAAACCACTTTCCCTCTCCTACACAGAGACAGATTTGTTCTGACATAAACGTTACATGGCTGGTTGCAGCCTCAGATTAATGTGAGGACCCTGGTGATTCCTTTTAGACGTTATTTTATGAAATAATACCTGTCATCTGCTGCCTGATCCTAGAAAAGGGGGCAGGTTTCCCAGGTCATCCAGCCATCTGTCAGCTAAAGCTCATCTGTCCTTCTGCATAACCACCTGATCAAGCCTAACATCCCGCACGGGGAAGCTTGCATCGTTGGCCCAGTGGGATCCAGTGAGAGACTGTGTGAGGACATCACCTGCGATTCTGAGATTTAATTATCACTCGGATGATGAAGATGTGCACAGATTGAATGTGTTTGGTTCGGTCATCTGCCACATATGCTTGTTTCTAAAGAGCTACAAGTTCAGCAGTGATAAGCCGTGGCTTACTGGAAAAAAAAAAAAAAAAGATGACATAGGTTCTTGTTTTCCTATGTTTATTACAATACTCCTATGACATTAATTATACTAAAATATTTGTATCTATGTGTAAATATATGAATAAGAATTATATAGAGGATAATGTTGCTCTTTCTGTAATCTATAAGGATATTAATAGACACCAAGGAGTTCCATGTTCATATAAATGCTCAGAGGTGACTTTTAATATTCTTATAAACTACAGAAGGAGGTATGTTATCCTGTATAATACACATACAAAACAAAATAAATTACATTTACACCTTGAAACATTACATTGCTGTTCTGACAATGTGTTATTTTTCTGGACAATGCGTTATTGTTCTGGACAATGCGTTATTGTTCTGGACAATGCGTTGCTGTTCTAGACAATACGTTGTTGTTCTGGACAATGCATTGCTGTTCTGGACAATGCATTATTGTTCTGGACAATGCGCTGCTGTTCTGGACAATGCATTGCTGTTCTGACAATGTGTTATTTTTCTGGACAATGCGTTATTGTTCTGGACAATGCGTTATTGTTCTGGACAATGCGTTGCTGTTCTAGACAATACGTTGTTGTTCTGGACAATGCATTGCTGTTCTGGACAATGCATTATTGTTCTGGACAATGCGTTATTGTTCTGGACAATGTGTTGCTGTTCTGGACAATGCGTTATTGTTCTGGACAATGTGTTACTGTTCTGGACAATGCATTATTGTTCTGGACAATGCATTATTGTTCTGGACAATGCATTATTGTTCTGGACAATGTGTTGCTATTCTGAACAATGCGTTATTGTTCTGGACAATGTGTTGCTGTTCTGGACAATGCGTTGCTGTTTTGGATAATGTGTTGCTGTTTTGGCTGTTCAGATATTTGATAGTTGCCTGGTTGTTTTGGCTGTTTTGGATACCTTGGTTGCTGCTTTGGGATTATCTTCTCATTTTATATATCCTTAGTTTCTATTTGAACTTTCTTGCTCAATACAGGTTCATAAAAATAAAAATGCCTAATATAAAACTTGTGTTTGCTTCATGTACAATTCATATTGAATTGTATCTATTATATCTTAATCCAACAAAATTCAAACCAGCCTGGGATTGGCAGTGCTGGATTTTATTAGAATAATAGAAATAAAATCTGCAAATCTCTAGTTTATTACTGTGCATTGTCTTTGTATTGGGTTTAGTGTCAACCAACCAATGTCCTTATCTGGTACAGTACATTGCAGTGCTTTGCTGGTAAATAAATAGAAGTTTTTGGAAATGTAGTGCATTTTATTAATTATAAATGACCAATGAGAGCACACTTTCAGCAGCAGTAGGGGCTATACTTCCAAGCTCTTCATGAGGCCTTAAACTGGAATTAATTTTTCTGTTTTTCAGATCTATTGTACAGTAGTGTTGATCGATACTATTGAGTAAAGATGATTTTCCAGTTAATCCTTGCTCCTCGAAGATTTGATCATTTCTGGAAGTAATTTTCAGGGTAATCGTCATCGAGTGTTTCCACTTCCGTGTAAGCTTTCACTCCATGGGGGACACCTGCACAGATCAGCAGCTGCAGCTGTGAATGTGTGTTATAAACTGCGGCCGGAGGCTGGCACTACGATTCCTGCCATCTCTCTACCGCCCCCATATACCGTGTCTACTACTACCAGCATCCCCTGCTGCACTGGCTCACATCTCCTGAACTTCACACTCCTTGATTCCTCCCCCACTTCCCTGCCTCTCCCTACCTTCTACTGTCACTGTCCCTGCCTCTATCTCCCTGCACCTTCCACATCTCTCTCACTTCCCCTGCAGTCTCTCCCAGTAAATCTGTAACCCTGTAGAGAGACCAGTGTGAGGTGTAGTGCACAGGGCAGGGTTCAGGGAGTGTGTGTTTGAATGTGTAGTGCACAGGGTAGGATGGAAGGTGTGTGCAGCCGTGACAGGTAGCGGCTGTCGCATCCATGACAGGTAGCGGCTGTGCGCATCCGTGACAGGTAGCGGCTGTGCGCATCCGTGACAGGTAGCGGCTGTGCGCAGCCGTGACAGGTAGCGGCTGTGCGCAGCCGTGACAGGTAGCGGCTGTGCGCAGCCGTGACAGGTAGCGGCTGTGCGCAGCCGTGACAGGTAGCGGCTGTGCGCAGCCGTGACAGGTAGCGGCTGTGCGCAGCCGTGACAGGTAGCGGCTGTGCGCAACCGTGACAGGTAACGGCTCTGTGCAGCCGTTGCAGGAGAGAGAGAGATCCAGCAGCGCAGATTGTAATTATGATAATCATTATCGGATGGCGATTATCGATCTGATGATCACAAAAATCGATTATTGGTCTGATAACGATTATTGTTGTCATCGCTCATCACTAATCTATTGTTTAATGCACTTTTCCCATGTCTGTATTATATTTGTATTGCTGAATTCTAAAGCACTGCGTAAAATTGTGGCACTTTATAAATAAGATTAAACATACCTACATAACTTACCGACTGGTGTTACAGATGAAGGGAGGTGTGTAGCCCCCAAAACGTTGTTTTACTGTACACTGTAACACCGGTCAGTAGATTAATTTCAGTTATATTCCTTATGTCGTGTGTGTGTGTGACCTCTTTATCATTTTACTTGTCACTGGCACACAGCCAGTCAGTAACAAGTACAAAGTAGGTGTGTACTGGTGGCATCATTGATGGTGACAGGGGGAAGGGGTTGCTTTGCTGTCATGGTCGGCATTTTCACAAAATGTGATCAAATAGACAATTATTGACAATTATTGTACAAAACCATGGGTGCAAATAAAAATGACAAACTATACTACAGGATACAGGCACTGTCATGATGTGCACAGTATTTCATTGAAAACTTTTCAATCCAAAATATGAGTCCATCTTTCTAGCTATGAATCTATCTACTGCTCTTTCTGTTTATAGGGTTTAATTTGTGATAACTGTAATTTAAAGTGTTCTTCATACTTGTAACTTGCACTAGAACTCTGGTGACCACTTCAATCACGCTTTGATCGCAATGTATTCTTTCACTCACAGCTTTAATGCTCTGCTTGAAGTGGAAACAGAGCCCAGTTACCTGGGGTACATTGCAGACCGTTACAGAAGCTGGTCACATGCACAGTTCAGTATGATATACATCAGACATCTGTATGAATGTCGTTCTCTGACTCTCACAGCAACTATAGCGTGTAGCCAACTTAATACAGGTCTAGGTCTTTTTTTTTTTATCACTTCAAAGCGGATTAGGCGGTATGTGGCATTAATTCCATCCTGTAGAAAAATGTAGTTGTTAATCGCCAAGCTGAGGAGGGGATTTAAAACTAGAACAGCAGATTTCCTCACAGATTACAGATTTAAACCTAGTTTCTTGGGATAAAACAGGATAATTAATCAGAGAAATATGTTAGTTCTGTAGTTTTATTTTTACCTAATGCTGTTCTGTATGTGTTGATTAAGCGTTTATATAAAGGTATCCTTAAGTGTTTCCTATATTATATACTGTATAGGGAGGTAATTTTATAAGTAGCTATACCTCTCTTTATTAGCTCTTTCATGCATTTAATTAATAATTATAGTACTTTTGGGAAGGAGTGTTATGTTTACATTAATTCTTGACAAAGAGCTACAATAGGATCACTCCCTGGGAGATTATATAGGGGCCTCCTGTGGGCCACTGCATGTCAAACAACATCATAGATCTTAGACACACAGTGAAAGAGTAGTGGGCAGATTATATAAGTAAATACCTACAGTGCGTATTCTGGGAAAAACTGGGGGTACCCAATATCATACACAATATCATGTAAGTAATTGTACTGTGATATTGCTGGCTACTTCTTAATGGTTAGTCACATCTCAGCACTTTGTTATACTGTGTTCTTATCTATCAGATCTATTGATTTTATAAGCCAAAATTTAGTTCTTATTTTTTTTAAGCATAAAGGCTCAAAAATTGAAAAAAGCTACAGTAGCTTATAATCCAACAATATAATTTAGTCCAGACTGTGGTTGGGTTGATTTCTGGCTGAGGGTATTTACAGAAGATTGTAAGTAGCTGTAGGTAGAATATTCAGAAGGGGCAGATATATGTTTTTGATGACTCTTAAGGACTTAAATATTTCATTGATTTATGCAAGGCTACATGGTAATTTAAGTATGATAGAGATAGAAGGAGTCTTGTTTTTTTTTTCCACTTAAACACAGGGAAAATTCCCATAGATGGATCAGGCCTCAGTGGGCCCTCATGGACACTCAGACTATACTATTATGACATGTCCCCGATATTAGCGTAAAGCAGGTAGGACACAAAATAAATCATAGGAACTGAAGAAGCTATTGAAGAGACAACAAAAAATTCTTTGGCTTAGTGTGAGTCTGAGTTATTTGCTTCCCAT
Source organism: Pipa parva (assembly GCA_019650415.1). Lineage (NCBI taxonomy): Eukaryota > Metazoa > Chordata > Amphibia > Anura > Pipidae > Pipa > Pipa parva. The sequence continues at coordinate 19,683 of WMED01001464.1, forward strand.
TGGGCACTGTGTTTATTGTTTTCCCAGTGAGCCCCTGATGTTTTTGTTTCCCAGTGGGCCCTGTGTTTTTTGTTTCCCGATTTTGAGAGAAATAAGATTTTGAGAGAAATAAATAATAATAATTTATAATAATTTTCAGTATGACAAAGTAGAAACTTTTTGATTTTTTTTCTCCCAAACTATGTATGAGAAAACTGCACAATGAAGGGTTAAACTAGAAATTCACAATTAGTACATAATTTAGCAGTTATAAAATAAGTTGTAGACTTTCAGTGTATTGAAATATATTGTAGGTAACACTATGGATAAATAACAGTTAAAAAAAAACACACAATCATTAGTTTTAAAACTAAAAATATCTGTTCTCCCATGATCTATGCAACTAGGCCAACAAAGTGTTAAATTGTACAACTAAACGGTTGTATTTCAGTTCAACAGTGTATTTCAGCTCTCGTTTATTTGCTGATGAAAAGAGCGATTTACAGCCAATAGTAAAAGTCTATTTTATTTACTTGTATCTAATTATGGTGGATCGGTGACCTCCTAGGTAAGTATACTTAGCACAGAATGTAATGCCGAACAAGAATCATTTGTGTATGTGACTTTTATTAAACTCCTACTGAAACAACAGATTAATTGGAGGCTGATTCATTGCTGAACAGGCGTTAAAGACAGAAGGACCTTATCACATTTTGTTCTGTTATCCAGGCTTATAACATCTCAGGTTGGCAGGGAGATCTCAAATGAAACATTCGAGAGGCTTGCTGTAAGAATAACAGGTGCAAAACATGTTCATTCTCTGTCCAATATTAATTAACATTTTTTTTTCACGTTCTGTTGTGTTGCCTGCAGTACCTTATTTGCTTTAGACATAATCAGTTATAATGTTTCGAAACTTAAAAACAAATTTAAGTCTTTCAATAAACCCTGCATAAAACGTGTGTCAATAATGCATTATTATTGTAATATAATATACTTATTGAGTTGCTGTTTCTTTAAGATTGATATTTTGTTTGTTGAGACCTTTCAAATTCTGTCTCCCCATGTTCACCCCAAGTTACCAGTCTTCCCAAGTGCACCCTCAATCAACTCCTCCTCGGGATGACTTCATTTGTTAATGCAAAAATGAGTCTTCATTTTCCAGCTCTGGCATATAGATTAGCGAAATGGTTTTCACAAGCTTTCTAGGAGTCAGTGACTTTTTGAAAGTTTCTTATCCTACTTTTTAAATATTCCATAACAGTACAGTAGTTTACAGAATAAAGTAAATCATATTCACCATCTTTCAGACCCTTATCTCACAAGTATGGTGGTGCAAGCCAAAATTGTCTCTCCACGGGGTTTACACTGTCTTTTTCCCCCTAAGTGATAGTCCCAAGCATGTAGTTATCCACTATCTAACATCCTTTTTAAAACTCCACATTTTAGGATTTGGATACAAGACTCTGGCCTTTCATAGGATTCTCAAGTTCATCTGAGAAGCTGATGTGTTGCTTAGACTTTCAGGAGTACGAATACCTTCCTACTGTGACAATAGGCTTTTGTTTACAACTGATCACCTGACACTACAGGATCTCCCATTCAACATTTATGATCTGCATAAATTATAACATGCACCTCTTTAAAGGCCCAATTTAAAAAAAAATATTTTCAAATTTAGGCTTATTAACCACTTTTTGCTAATACGATTTAGTATCAATTTAAAAAAAAAAAAAAAAGTAAAATTTCTTACCTGTAAAAAAGTGCTATACAGCACTTCCGTGTTGCATTCCCCAGCCTGAAACCACACCAGCAACTCTATGGTGTCCTGAGCAGGAGAACACCTATACAGGGAGGATGCATTGATGATGTGCAAGCTCTCCTTGTGAGTTCTAGGAAGTGCCGATGTATGCGGGCTTTAGTAGGAACACAATAAGCAAAGAATGTGTTCCTGATAGGTGTTCTCCTGCTTAGAATGTCATAGAGTCACCGGCACTGTTTCAGGCTAGAGAATGCAACACAGAAGTTCTGGATAGCACTTCTTCACAGGTAAGAAATTTAACTTTTTATAAAAAAAAAAAATTGTAATAAATCGGATTGGTAAAAAGGGGGTTAATAAAACTAAATAATAAAATGTTTGTTTTTTTGTTTTTTGTTTTTTTTTAATTTGGCCTGACTGTTCCTTTAAGGTGGCCACTGATGGGGACATAACTAGTAAATAGCTCAGTAAAGTACATACAGTAAAACTACAGTAAAATGTCAATATAAAAATTTAATATTTATAGCAGAGAGAATTAAAAAATGTGCATTTTGGGATATTTTTATATTTCTATGCATTTATTTAAAATTTACACTATGGGGGCTGGGATTTATTGGTTTGCTTGTTAAATTTGAATGAATTTCATTAGTTTCATAATAAGTTTATATATATATATATATATATATATATATATATATATATATATATATATACATATGGTAGGATAGAGTGGTTGTGTTAGTCCACAGATGCAAAAAAATTAGTATTGTGATACTTGGTGATACATTTTTATTGGACTAACAGTCAGTTTAAATAGACGAGCTTTCAAGAGGTCTGTCCTCCCTTTATGAGTATTGCTTGAGAATTGATAAAGGGAGGACAAAACTCTAAAAAACTCGTCTCTCTGAATTGACAGTCCAATAAAAAAGGTATCACCAAGTATTGCATTACTCGTTTTTTTATGTACAGTATATATACAAATTTCAGTTTTCGTGCAGCTTCCAAAGTGCAAATCAATGTGAATCCATTCAGACACAGATATATGTATCATAAATGACAGAGATTACTATAAAAATGTAACCTTGGGGCAGAAATGTCTAAACTTTTCCTGCAATTCAGTGATAACATATTTTGTATAGAAATAAATTGCAATAGTGAATTATGACCATGAATATTTCACATCCATGAGATACTCTTTCTGCATAAAGCAAAAGGTGCTTGTCTGCGAATTTCAAATTTGGGGGAAATGTATCAAGGTCATTGTGTCCTATTCATGGCAATTTTGCAGTTATTTTCGATTTGCTGCATTTTTTAATTTATTCCGGTTTATAAAGGGGTGAATAAAATTTACTGATATTGAAAAAGATCGAAGGTATTGAGGTGTTGAAACTGCTACTATTTACATTGATTTCAATGGAGCTCCTTTTCCATTTCCATCGATATCGATAGAGAAAATCTTTAAAAAATCTGCAGAACCATCTCCATAGGGAACAATGGGTTTTTGTCACCCTCAACCTGGTGAATACTTTTCATACTTTTTATTGTCAATAAAAACAAAACAAAAAAAGATCTGAAAGGGCTTCATTAAATATCAATATTTTTCCCCAGTTTAGTGCTAATTGATTATCGAGATAAAAACTGAAATTTGGATTTGACTTTGATAAATAACCCCCCATTTAAAGAAACACAAGCAAAAATAGTAAAATTACATCTTTGTGATGAATAGAAAGTTTACCTTGCTAAAATGAAGGTATTTCAATAACGCCATTCCATGCTTGCAATATTTATAAACACATTCAGAGGCAAATATGGATAATATAGTGAAGGATGGATTTTATACATATCAATTTGAAGTGAACTATTTGCTGATTTAATTGCAAAATTTGATCAAGCCGGCTGGGCAAAGAGATAGGCGTGCTTCAGGAATGGAGCTATTCTTATAAGCTTTTCTACAGGAAGTTAATCTTATTTACCGTAAAATGTTGCAATGCTCCTTTATCACAAGACTATCATGCTAAAAAGTTGAAGATAAATCATAAGGTTCCAGCTAGTTTTGTGGTCCCTCCGCAACCTAACGAATGGGACTTGTCCCCACTTCAGCAGCTATTTAATGAGATCATGACCTAAGGTACAGTTTAAGCTGCAGGTCACATACTGAAAAATTTAAAGTTTGTGGATGTACTTTTGGCCAGGGTCACAGCTGTCTTTAATTAGACTCAATATTGTCTATGGTGCAAAACAAAATAACATGTGTGAATTATCCCACTGAAAACAATTGATACTATTTTTCCAGCTCAGCAGAAAAACAGCCAGTGTTGATCTGGCCTTAAGACACAAAGAGAGGGGTCTCCAGGTGACTGCTTTGATTAGGTCACTATATCAGCTCCCCATAGCCCCCTGTTGGTCACTCTGCACATGACAGTGCAAACTAAATTACACAAAACTTAATTAACTTGTAAATGTGTAGCATCGACAACCCAGCACTAATGTCTTATACTTAATAATGGCTGTTCAAGTTCATGACACACCTTTTAATCATTTTATGAGTTCCATGGCACCACATGTCACAGGACCACCCCACAGAAAGTGGGCACTAGATTTATGATACTAACACTATCTGGCTATGTAGCATTTGTTAGATTTAAATGAACCCCTTTTTGAAGGAACTACTGAGCAACTGAGAGATAGACCTGGAAAGAAAGACAAAGATTAATTATATGCCATAATATGGATTTGAAAATTCACATAAAGTGTGGTGGCTCAGTGGTTAGCACAGCTGCCTTCCAGCGATGGGGATCTGGGTTTAGTTCCATCCTGGACCTCATCTGCATAGAGTTTGTATGTAGACCTCATCTGCATGGAGTTTGTATGTTCTCCCTGCACCTGCATGGGTTTTCTCTCACAATCCAAAAACTCACATCTGTGTCTGTCTATGTGTGTGTGACTGAATGAGGAAACTAGATTGTAAGCTCTATTGAGCAGGGACTGAATTGAATGATGAATCTTTGTAAAGTGCTACTATAATATAGTAGCGCTATATAAATGAATACATACATATACAATGCATACTTAAAGATAACATGGAGAGTCATGTACTATATTTAACTACAAATTTTAGGGCACATATAATTAACACTGAAGCCTGTGTGTATTTAATATTTACTGCATTTCATATTTCATAGAACAACATCTTTTCATTAGTCAAAACATTTTCAATTTTAGTCATTTACACTTCTTTATTTATACAAAATGCAAATTGAAATAAGGAATCTACAAGTACAAATAGGAATCTCTGGTCTATTCAAAAGCAATGCTGCATTTCCCAGTTTCCCGGCCTGTTGCACTAATTATCACTTCGCAATAGGTCTACACCACTTATACATTTTTTAGCAAGGTATCCTTCCCATAATTAATTACTGAACATGATAATATTAATTACAATAGTCTACATGCCTGAAAATTGTGTGTGTGTGTGTGTGTGTGTGTGTGTGTGTATATATATATATATATATATATATATATATATATATAGTGACGTCAAACTGCTCATGTTTTCTAGATGCCCATGAATCAGAATTGATTTTTCTTATTAAATCACAGCACAAAAACCATTATTTGTTATACTTGATATTTACCAGTTAAACATGTGGTTTTATAGATATCCATATTGTGCTGTCACAAGAGCTTTTTTATTATTATTTATGCACATTACAATGCTATTTGCATTATTCCCCCACTGCTCCATATATTGTATTAATATGGTATAATCCCTCCTCCCCTGTTACATTGGAATGTTCTGTGTAACTTTCTGCCTCCATCTTACCCCAGTTTATTTCTGGAATTTACCCCAGGGAAAGCAGGCAGGAAAAGTAAAGTTTTTTGACCTCTCCAGTTATACAGATTTCATCCCTGAAAGTTCCCCAATAAACTACAGTGGATTCTACACCTGTGTCATCTGTGAGTTCAGCTATCTGTGGATTTTGTCAATTCAGCAGAGGGTACATATGCTCTATACAGACTGGGGGGTAATTCAGGAAAGAGTGAAGTTACCTTGCGATGCTTCGCATCAGTTGGCCGAGACGGGTACGCGCTCCCTGGTCTCCTGCACTCGGAGATCAGCGAACGCTTTTAAGGTACTTCGTACGACTCGGGCAGTCGTGAGGTGAGCCGAACTACCTTTAAAGCGTTCGCTGATCTCCGCTTGCAGGAGACCAGGGAGTGCGTACCCGTCTCGGTGAACTGATGAGAAGCATCGCAAGGTAACTTCGCTCTTTCCTGAATCACTCCCCCATGGGTCTCAGAGGTATGTTTCCTGCATAAAGCGGCAACTGAAACAGAATACATATATTACAAGGAAAATAGATACCTTGTTTCAGTAAATGTTTCCCCTTATGCATGAAATAAATGTAAAGATGTACAGTATGATGAACGGTGATCTATGGATGAATAATATATTTTGTATGTGTCTGAACTCCACTTGATTGAGCTTCATGTTTCAGAGGTAACCAAATACTCTCCACTTGTTTTACAAACAGTCAATGCTTCTAGAACTGTAGGGTGACGTACTTAAAATGTCTTCCTTTGCCACTCTACGTAACTTGTTATAAACAAAATGTTGCCGTTTTTTTAAAAATGTGAACAGATTAATGATGATGGCTTATTTTTTTTGAGTAGATATTAGAATTAATAAAAACTAATATTATTGTCAAAACATCAGCATGTTTAGTTTATCCCTGGAATTTTGTATTTGTGCCCCCACGTTCGAGCCTGTGTAACAACTGTTAATTGGTGAGAAGAAGCTTCTGTTATAAAGAGCTTGTAAAACAGTTGTTTGGGGCCTTGAATGGTTTCAGGTGGAGTTACTACTCTTCCACTCTAAAAGAACCTGATTTTGACATTGTACCTTAATTAACATTGATCCTTCCTCTGATCAGACTAAGGGGGTTATTAACTAAAATGAGAATTCAGATGCTGAAGGAAAGAGGGAAAGAAAAACACACTGCTACTCTCCCAAATGCACTATTAAACAATGATGGGTGGGTGCTGGGTGAACAATAATTTAACAAGCAAACAAATGGGGGAGAAGAAAGAAAAGCTGTAACCCGCACTCACTACCATGTAAAGAAATACATTAAAAGAAAATAATCTTTATTAAGTATAATAAAATGACTAAAAGGTAAAGCCAACACAAACACAATCAATTGTTAAAAAAGCCTTTACTGAAACCACTTATCTACGTGGAGACAGAACAATTCAAAGGCAAACACTATATGGTAATGGAAGAAACTCCCCAAAAGATGAGTTAAGGGTAATGTACTTAGTAAATTTGTGACCGCATCAGTAGCAGTCTATTGTGTAGTGTTTGACTGGCAAATTCGCCAAATCGCAGTACCCGAACGTGGGGAAGTGGAGAATTCACGCCTTTATGAAAGAAATGACAGGTGTTTCAGTTTTTTTGTCTAACCCCTGTATGTATGTGTATATATACAGTATATATATATATATATATATATATATATATATATATATACTGTATATATATAATTTTAGAGCAAAATTTAATAAACTCGGAAAAGGCCAATTTTGCCTTTATGAGTTTATTCCCACGATATCTCGGAAGTTTCCCGCGGTAAATATTGCACGATTTTTTTCGATCGACGTTTACTTGCAGAAACCTTTCAATTAAGTTTTTCAGTCGAATTTTTCAATGGAAAGCCATGCTTTGCATTAATAGTAAACTAACCTTTCCATGGAAAAATCCAATCAAAAAAACTCGATAGAAAAATTTCTGTTGGAAAATATCGATTGAAAAAATCTTGTGATATACATACTGCGAGAAACAGTCAAGTTCTCGCGAGAGTAAACTCGGAAAGGCGAAATTGGCCTTTTCTGAGTTTAATAAATTTCACTGTCACTTTTATCAAATGATTACATGTTGTTACTTCCGGGAACTTTTCAGGAAAACGCTGTGCTACTGCATGGGACTTTATATTCTGACACTTTGAGACATTGTTGCATTTTACCTCTAGACCAGGGGTCTCAAACTCAATTTACCTGGGGGCCGCTGGAGGTAGAGTCTGGGTG
>WMED01001465.1:212-27502 GCA_019650415.1 Pipa parva
ACGCACAAATACATACATAATACACAGGTAATGTGAGTTTCAAATAATATTAATATTTAGAAAGTTTAGTGCAGCTGCACCTGACAGGACCAAGCTGTAAAGTCCAATCTGATGATAGCAATCCCTCCCAGCAGAAACACTGAGACATAAAGAAGTCATATGTAAACTGCGATCATTTCTAAAAAATAAAAATGATATCAGTTATATGCAGTTATATAATATACTCTGCTTATCAGCCTATACAGCTTTGTGAACACATTTACTTTGAAGTTTTGTATGCGTAAATTTTGAATAATAACGACTACAGCTTGAGCGCTGCTTTAAAAACTCCGGCGGTTCGGCACGGACGCCTAATACATGTACCCATTTTCTCATTTAGATTGTAAGCTCTACGGGGCAGGGACCTTCAATCTCTTGAGTCAACCGCAGCCTGGCACTTAAAGAGAAGCCTCCTTGTGACATTTATACTTGTATTGTACAATGCACTTTTTTCCCATGTCTGCATTATATTTGTATGGCTGAATTGTACAGTGCTGTGTAAACTTGTGGCGCTTTATAAATAAAATTAGACATGCCCCAGACAAATCCACACTCCCAGTAAACACTCATTCTCCACTGCCCAATGCACAGTACCTGAAAACAGCCCCAGAGTGAAGCCCTGTAAGTCTGTGCCACGCTGCACACTCAGGTATCCAGGCAACGCAGCAGACTCAGGTATCCAGGCAACGCAGCAAGCTAGTGTCAGACTACAGCATGGGAGCTCTGTTCAGCCTCACTTTATTCCCTAGTCATCTTTTATTCTCCTCCTCCCAGCCCCTCCCCTGCTCCTCCTCCCAGCCCCTCCCCTCCTCTCTGAACGCTTCCTATTTGTTTCCCCGCCCCCTAAATGGAGTCTCCTATTGCACACTTCCTTATTCTTGCCTGTCCCCTCCCCCTCGTTTGCTTCTGCCTGCAGTTGCTGTTTATTTCCCAGGATTCTTCCCTGCACAGACAGCCCTTGTGCTCTGTGCTGTTTTCAGCTCTTTAGGGGAGCCTGGGGGTTCTTGTCTGGTGAGTCCTTGCCCACATGTTTTCTTTTGTTTAGCTTTTTTTTTTGCCTCTTCCTTGAATAAGCTTTGTGCTGCTGCTGAGTTTAATATGTCTATTGATACATGTGGATTAAGCCTGTCAGGCCTTAAAAGGACAGTAACACATCTCTAAATGCCCAGTGTATACTTGAACTAGTTTAGTTGGTGTTGTCAAAAATTCTGATAGTTTTTAAAAAGTATTTTATATTCAAAATGCATTTACTTTCATATTGTTGGGCTCTCAGAAGCACTTCATGAATATATATATTATCCAAAGCTCTATTAAATATAAAAGAAGCGCGAGGAGTGTCTGTTAGAAAACAGTTAAAAGATGGTTGCACTGAGCAAAGTGTAAAAATTAAACATGAAGCAATAAATATATGGAATTTATTATTAAAGATAAACTTTCCTGATACTGTGTAGGAGAGACTTACTAAATTAACACACATGGGAAATTCAGGCATATGGCTGGTATACTGTTTGGTTTAACACTCCCTCCCTCCCTTTAGTCGTGGGATATTTACTAAGATGGGTCAATCCTTTTCACCCATGTTATTTTTCTTTTTCTTCATCGTATTTCCATATTCCCCTAATTTATGCAAAGTTGAAAAAAATGTTGTTAAACAGAACTCACCCAGTCCCATTGTTTTCTGTGGTGCTTCAGATAATACATATAAAGTCCTATTTTTAAAGCTAAATATCTTACTTTACACACAATTTTACATTTCTTGAAGATCACAGAATATACAGGAACTATAAATGCATTTTGGGCATTTTTATGTGTTACTGTTCTTTTAACAGAGGGGTACTATATTTAACTAGAGACCACTTAATGACGAATGATTAAAAAAAAAAATTTGTATTCACAATATTCTGTTGGTTTGGTGCAGATGTGATAAACAATGTATCATTATATAAATTCAGCAAGGTTTGCTTTGTGTTTTGATACTATAATTATCACTGCAGGGAACAATAAATGAGCACACTCTGCATAAAAGAAAATCTACTAATTAAGACCAGGGCCACACTGGATGTTTTGTAGCTGAGCTGCTTTTAATTAGGCTAATTTTTTTTTTTTTTTTTTTTTTTATATTATGGTATGAAACACAATGGATATAATTTTTCCAGCTCAGCTACAAAACAGCCAGTGTGGAACTGGCCTTAATTAGTAGATTTTCTTTTATGCATTTTCTCATAGATTATTTTATATTCTGCAAATTAATTTCTTAAGGAAGGTTACTATGATTACACTGGTATCGGGATTTGGTACATTTTGATCATTAGGGATAACTTTAATCAAATGCTAATGTGCAAATTAGCCTTCGGATTTGGATCAGAAGTCAAACATAATGTCCACAAAGGAATGTATTCAGCCCAAAGGTTTAGAATTTGGTTTATCCATAAAAGTTAAAGGAGAATTATAGTCAAAATATATCTCTACATATGCAGTACTATACCTTAGTGTGAAGCATTTATCTCCAGTACTTGTTTCATGTGACGCAGAATGATTGAGTTTGCAGCACTGATATACTCCCGCACCAGGAAATATGTGTGTGTGTGATGTGTACTGGGCAGTTTTCCATGAAAAGGAACCCTACTTACTACTTAGCACATGAGCACAAGTTATCTTTCCCTCTGTAATCTCCTGTAAACAAGCATAATTTATGTAGTCAAAAGGTCACCACACTGCTTAACCAATAGCAGTAAGGCAGCTTTTTTATGTTGCCTGACAGAACAGAAAGAGGAGGGGGAGCAGGGGGAGGAAAATGTCAGCTCTCCGGAAAGCAAACTGAAAGTGTTATTTTTTCCCTAAACTTTTTTTTTAACTAACGTTATACTAAGCAATTGGCTTAGTATAAAGGCGTTTTATATGTATATGTGTGCAGTTATATGAGCACTATAGTGCCCCTTCAAGTGTAAAATTGCAATAAAGTGTCTGTAGTCTCTTATAGTAAAAGGTCATTTACCCATGGGTGTTTTTATGTTCCCATGTACAGTGCATTAGCAGGTAACAAACACAGGCATGTTCTTGTAAATAGTGACAGAACTACAGCCAAATAATTGCCACTATACTGGCTGTGACCACTCTGTGGCTGCAGTCCCAACGTTAACACAAGCATAGGCCTGCAAACGCTATATATTGTTTCCTTTAGGTTGACAATGCAGTACATATAGGCACATTTTATAAAATCCCATGGGGACTCAAGGCACCCTAAAAGACAAACATTTTGACAGTGTCATTCTTTGTGTTAAGAACAATTTTTTGTTTGCTTTTCTCTCTTTTAATAGCATGTTGAAGCTGAAAACATCAAAGAAATGGTGGAATACTGGAGAAGAACCATTTTTATGACTCTCATAGTCAGTGCCTTTTATTTGATATACGGTTCAACAGAAGAAGACATTGATGATGAATGGATGCTCCTCCATGTGGTCCAAGGACAAATAGGGGCAGGAAATTACAGTTATCTGAGATTAAACCATGAAGGCTACATAATACTTGTAATGCAGAGTTTAAGAGGAGATGCAGATTTATATGTTTCCGATGCAACTCTTAACCCAAGTTTTGATGAGTATGAGCTACAGTCAACAACCTGTGGTCTGGATGTTATCTTTGTACCAGATCAATTCACCCGACCAGTGGGCATAGGAATTTATGGACATCCATCACACTCAGAAAGTGAATTTGAACTTAAGGTCTACTTTGATCAGAAAGTGCGAGAGGACCCTTTTGCTGATGCCTCTTATGACCCAGAGCAGGTGGAGGCAAATCAGAAGCAACAAAGAAACCCTTCATTGGATTCATCTGAGGAAGAAGAATCCGTGCTACGGACTATACTCATTGGAGTTCTAAAGATAATTCTTGAGATTCTTTTCTAATTGATAATAAATATGTTACCATTCAGAAATGTATGTATTTAATAACTGGAATTTTCTATAAATATTACATTGTTTAGGATCTTTTACTTAAGAATGCAGAGATAAAGATTCATACTGATTCACTGATGTTAACACAAAGATCTATTCTTTGTTCATAATCTTACCTGAAATATTCAGTTCTATACAATCAATACACAGGGATTTTGTCAGTATTATGTGGGATATGAGGGCTATTAATTAAGGATGAAAATGGTACAATACTGTTATCTCTTTCACAGCATTAGTTATTCATTTTTACAATTTTATATAGTTACCTTTTCTTTACTTTTAGCATTTTTACTCATGGCCGCTTTCATTAAAGGGGTCCACATGTTAAATGTTAATGAGAGCCAACAAAAATGGAAAAGAATTTCAGCAAAGTAGATAATGGAATTTAATCTTCTTATCATAGTGCTTAAACTTAATTAAAAGTGTAATAATATTATTACATTCCTGTTTTACCACTATTATTAATTAAATTCATACTGACACCTGTGGGCTTTGTCAAGTGCACCTGTCACCTGATGTGTGATATAAGTGGTGCAATGAGGCACTTCTTCTGTTTCATTTACACTATTCCTGGAGGGAGGAGGTCCCTTCAACCACATCACAGACATCAGTATTAAGATGATGATGCATCACTGATCTGATTGTATTCCACAGATACATTTTTTTTAAATGAAGATCTATTACAAAAAAATGTTTTATTAGGAATTCTGGATGCATTGTGGGGCTTTATTACCAGATGATAAGTGCACTATCAAGATCTTTAAAAGTTACCTATAAGTCAGGTTCTGGAGTTTTTGTCAATGGCTCATGTGAGCTAAGAATCATAGCCAGACTTCTGTCATGTAGGACTGATCTTGCAGCTTTTTAGGCTGTTGGATGAAGCTAGGCTTTTACATTTTGAATTCTAGGAAATGGAGACCCAGGCTGTACCATTTTGGTCAAAGATGATTTGTTGTGCAGGGGTTATTCAAATAAATACCAGTGGCCAGAGTTAAAGGGGTGAAAACTGCTCTGCTAAGAATGCAGAAATAGAGGCAAACTCCCTACTAGTTTTCTACCCCTTTCTCTGACTCCAAGCTCAAGTTGGAGAGGTAGGGCTAAAAGGAAAGACTAATATAATAGCTTCCCAATTAGATTACTAAAATCACGATCTGGCAGGGATCTGATTGGAGGAGCTAAAATAATAGTCTTCCCTCTACCACCTGCCCTACAACTCAAGCTTTGAGTCAGGCATATGGAGCAAATTTATTTCTGCATTCTTTAGCATTCAGCTAAGACTACTCCCTGCTTCTCAAACATATTTGTAAGTGAACTTTAAAAACATAAAACCTACATTCAGTGGTGGTTCTGAACTAAACTTAGATGCATATAGTTATTTAAACAACCGTGCAGTATGCATGTAAATTGCATCAACACTGTAGGATGCCTTATGTACAGTAATTTTATGATATATTCTATTTAGACATATCAGTTTGAACACTGAATATTTCGATGGTCTTTCTCTTGCTGCCAAAACATTGCCTTTAATTTGGATACATATAATATACACATGGTGCATAGGGGGGCTGTAAATTAGAAGCACATTGCATTGGATTTCAGAACTAGTCTGCTATACAGCATGTGTTGTTTTACAGCTTAACACTAACAAATTCAGACCTTTAATCATTTTTTCTCCAACGCTTGTTATTTTAAATGTGTCTCCAGTAGAATGGAAGACCTGGTCACTAAACTCAAAAGACTATAAATTACTAAATACAAAGTTTTATAGTTATATACATTATAGTTTATTTTTTCCCCCCATAAATTTAACCATAAAGAAAATACTCAGGGGTTTATTCATGAAATTGTGAATAGTCGCTTAACGGTGTGAATTCACATTTACTAATTTCCCCATATTTGAGCATTCACCAAACTCTACAATGGGACGAACTGAAACAAATTTGTCATCTTACAACAGTTGCAGATTAAGGAGCACTTTGCTGTCATGAGTAATTCAACTTCATCAAGCATTGAAGTCTGGGCTCCTACTGTCCTGCTGATTTTGCCACAGTAAGCAAAATATGGCTATTGATGCAGTTGCATCTTCACTATGGGAATCCTCTGTTTAGAGAATTGGAGCGCAGCAACCTGAAGTGATGTGAATTCAATTTTGCAGTCATTCTCACTTTGAATGAACCTTAGTCTTGCAGGGTAGTATTTATTTTGATAAACCCATGCACAACCCTTCATTATTGAGCAAAATGGCTCATCATCAGACTTCATTGAGTAAAAGCCTCATTTTCAAAAAGCTATCAAATCAGACCCTACATGACATAAATCAGGTGATTTCTGATTCTTAGCCCGCAAAAATGACAAAAACAGGACTTAAAAATAACTTTCAAAGATATTTAAAATGGTGATAAGATGTCAGTATCCCTTTAATTAAGTAATAGTATTGTTCTTGAATGTTTTAGCACACCCTTCATTAAATATAGATGGTTAAATTAGACTCTTCAAATCTGCCAACTGGGTTCATAACACCACCTTTTTTGGGTGTTAATCTGTGCAATAAGGAATTCTGGTGCATGACATAACTCTACCTTTATGACAAGACTATGGGTTATTTAAATGGCTCTGGGCATGGTCCCAGTGCACTGACTGATCCTGTTGCATGACTCTTGCATCAGTCATGTACTATAAATATCTAAATTAATGCTGATTATTCAGTTAATTAGCTAAATAGTATTATTGCTAGCTCACTGCTAATGCTACTATGTTTTCTGCAATTGCAGTAGTCTGACTTAAAATTAATTTCAGTTTAATACCTTGAATCATGCAGCTAAATTGATTTCACTGCATTTTAATGTAATTAGTAAGATCCAATTTTCAGGAAACACATTTTTAAAGCAAATTATCACATTTCATCCAATTAAATGCTTAAACATTGCAGTGTCAGTCAATTATATTGCAAAGTTATAGGAATGTAGTAGCAGCCTACAGATCTCTTTGCTACTCACAAGCAGAAAGCTTAATGTAAAAGTTACAGCAAATAATGTAATAAGCTTGCATGCTAGCAGTCAGACATAATGAGCTGGTTTGACTGATTTGTACAATAAATATTAGTGTGAAAGAGGCCTAACAATGCGGTTGCACTGTATCAGGACAGATAGAAACAAACATACTGTCCTGTTAAGTAAATTATAGCCTGTGTCAGGTGTAATGCAAGCAGAAGGACTGTGCACACTAGAGACTATTTTTATGTACGGTAATACTTTTTTTTCTTTTCAGGAGCCTATCAGGCAACTGGTAAGAGATTTTACTATTTTTCTACCAAATCTGTAACCTCTGTAAAATAAAACTGATATAGAAATAGATATTTTGTAAAAAGGAAAAACTGGAATCTAGAGATTTAAGACCATTTTTATACTAATGCTGTACTGGAAATAAAATGTAATTTGCCAATGTCACTGCATTTTCTGAAACTGAGAAACTCGTGAGCATAAATTATTCTTTGGTGTTTTCAGCTTTTTATAAGGTGGTGTATATAGCTGACAACAAAACATGCATCTTGCATTTCACATTGTTTTTTGTTTTGTTTTTTCTTTAAAATGGTGAAATTCTAGTTTTTAGCTTATTGATAAGAAGTGTTACTTTGTTGTAACAGTTTTACGATTTAAAAAAAAAAAAAATTAAATATATTTCTATCTGCATGTCTAATTGCTGTAAAAAAGTAATAGAATTTTTCAATTGCGACTATTGATGAATTTCCATAAATGTGATAATGTAGAATACAGAAACCACCAGGGACAATGCTGCAAGCCTAGGACTTCTAATATCTTTTATAATTTCTGATAATTTGCCAGGCAATGACATCTGCCCAGAACTGGCAGTGATTAGCTGCACATCTCTCCATTAAAGTGCATCTGTCACCTCAAAACTAATAATTATTTAGGTTGTATTAATGAAATAAGAGTTTTTGTAAATATATATGTATTTTTAAAAGACGTACTTTTAAACAGCGTTTCTCTATGTCATCTTCCCTGAGAGTTGGGTGGGCGGGGCTAAATGACTGACATTATAGCTCCTCCAATCAGATCTCTTAAATCATGATCTAGCAGGGATCAGATTGGAGGAGTTATGCCAGTGATTTAGCTCCACTCACCCACAAAAAAAAAAGCAGACTGATGGAAGATGATAGAGAAATGCTGTATAAAAGTACATTTTTAAAATGACATATATATTTACAAAACGTTTATTTCATTAGTACAACCTAAATTGTACTACCTAGTACTTCATTAGTACAACCTAAAGTAGAGGTTTCAGATGAAAGGTACCACTTTAAACATTGAATGCTGGGAGTTGTAAGATTAAAATAAATACTTTCAAATTAATGATCATGTCTTAGTCTCTGTGCTTCCACCCGAGTTGCCTAGAATTTCACTATCCCTGGTCATTTAGAGTAGGCCTTTTGTTCAACCTTGTCCTTGAGAAATGCATGCAGTTGTATCATGCAATGCTATGAATACTCATGATTTACATGCTATTAGAATGGGCAGAATGGTGATCATTTGCAAGAAACTTAACACATGACTCATGAAAAACACCACCTTTTACTGGTGTTGCCTGTCATTTACTGATTCTGATCCAAATGCTGCAGGCATTTAACTTCACAGAGCTCCTGCCCACCTGCTTCTTACTGTGAGTTTTACTTTAGATTTCTCAAGCCTGGGGATCAAGTCAGCGGCATGAGATTTTACACTGATCTGCTAAAAAAACAAAAGAGAGAGGACTTGTGTAATAAAACGACAAATAAAACAAAACAAAATAATTACTATTGCAAATACTTAATACTTAGTAATTAAAGAATAACAATTAGATGGGCAAATAACTTTTCTTTTTTTTTAATGGTGAATGCTAGGTATATTGAACCTTGTATTGGAAGTGGGACTTTCTGGAGTGTCAATTTACAGTATTTCTTCTATTTTTCATCAGCATATCAATAAGCTAATTCCTTTTCTTTTCATTGGAGAATTTTACACTAATCAATCACTTTGCTAAGCAGCACAAAAAGTACTCCTCCTAAGTCAGGGTCGCTGTGGTAGTCTGTCACCTGTAGGCTTACTGGCCACTGAATAATGTAACAAGGCAATTTGCGCACAACAGAAGTTTGTAATAAAGTATCATTTTGAGGTCCACTTTTGTTAGCTACATATCTAAAAAGGCTTACTGTTCTTACATATATGCATTATTTTGTAAATAATTAGTGCTATATATATATATGAGAGAGAGAGAGAGAGAGAGAGAGAGTTAAATGTACCATATTCTACTTGCCAAAGACTTAGGGGATTATTCACTAAGGTGCGAATTCAACTGTCGAATTCGCAAACAGTGGATTCCCATTGTAAATCTGCTACAATTTCCCCATTGTAAAGTCGCGACAATTTTTTAATGTTAAGATTGCGACAATTTTCTCATTATAAAGACGCGACTGCGACAGTAGCAGCCTATTGCGACTGCCTTTATCTGGCAAATTCGCACCTATACGCAACAATTTGGACTTTAGTGAATAACCCCCTTAGTTGTGGGGGGGTTCTATTTTAGTGTATGACCTAAACAAATAAGCATAAGGTTTAAGAACTAAAGTTGTACACAAAACATTCATAACATGTTCTGTTCCTCTAAAACTACATAAAACAAATATTTTACAGTACTATGTGCTTCCATGTAAAACAAAATGGTTCCAAAAACTTACCATATCTTGGCCACCATTTTGTTTTTCTAAAAAGCCTCCATACTTTAATGTTTCAATAGCTGTTCTACACTTATCAGAATCAGGATTATGCACATCCACACTTACTGCACTGAGATCAGCCTTTGTTTTATTTATATGCTGAGTGCAATTGTTGCAATACATTGATGTGCTCAGAGAACAAAATCTACAAGGAGTTCTCATGCTATGGTAAATGTTTATAATCAAAAAGACATGAACAGAAATGTCTTGCATCAGTAGAGCAAATAACAACATTTATTTCTAGCGTTTGAAAAAAACCTCATGGTGTGCATGAGCAAACACTCTTGAAATAACATAGGTGTATGAAGCAGACTGTGTAAAAAAATGCTGTTACCCATGTGGGAAACATGGCAGAAATTGTCAATGGTGGCTGCTTTCAACCAACAGTTTTGTCATACTATGATAAATAACGTTCAAATAAAGTTTTCATTTATAGCTTTGGTTCTCCTTCAAAAAAAACATAAGATTTCCTGAGCAGTAATGTCCTAAATTTTACAACTGATGAAAACTTTAATGCTTTACTGTAAATGATTGATATCAGAGCATGTCAAATATATTTGAATGAGATCTAAGAAACATTTAGAAAACTTGTGTAGTTTTTGGCAAAAAAACACAGGAACCAGAAGAAGAGGGGACCATTGAAGCTATTGAGATCAGAAAAAATCTATATCATAGAAGAGACAAGGGGCAACACTGGAGCCTAATAGTGTGACCGGTAAGTTCCTCCCACCTACCTAATCACCCCTAGACATAAGTAAGCCTAGAATGCTCCTTTAATAGTTCATTTCTTTGTAGGAATACAAAAAAAAAACAATGAATGGGTATCAGGAAGCCACATATAAGTTCATCTTTATAAATGTTTAGCTTTCCATAAACAGAACGCTCTCATTGTACTTAAGTTACTCAATATATCTGATAACACATGTACAGTATATGTATATTATATGTAAATGCTTCTTTATGAATTCAGTAATCTACTGTGATGCCTATAGAATTCATGTCCTCTTCAAGTGTTTACATATACTGGTAAAGCGCAAGTCCGTATATTACAACCCAAATGGATAAACTTAATACGTTCAATGTCTCAAACTCATAATGTAATTTTATAAATGATTCTGAGGTTAAATAACTATATTTCCTTGTGATCCCCCCCACTGCCACCAGTAATGTAAGGAATCTAATTGTCTTAATGTTATTAAAAATTATTAATAAAAAATACATTTCTTTTCCACTTCCAACTGGAAAATGACAAACGCAAAGACAGAGTAGTGACAAATTAAGTTTTAGTGGAAATTTAAAAAAGTATTATCACAATCAAATAAAAAATATGTTAAAAATCTCACTCAAACATGAAAAAAAATCCACACATATGCATCCTTAATATAATTATAAATTTGTGGACTTCAGATTGTGCAGTTTCTTTTGCTCATAATATGGATGATTTCCTCATAAGGAGAACATATTCGATATGTATTACCCTTTTGTGATCTCAATAAAAACACAGATAATGCCCAATAAATGAATGAAAATGACATATTAAGCACTTTGCATAAATCCTTTGTATGTATCACAAGACATTTCTACTTGAAGTTTTGGACATCATATCCTACAGTAGGACATTTAACCATGTGCCATGAGAATGTAAACATCAAATAATATTTTTGACAACCTAACAGACTGAGGTATTTTTTCAAAAATATTCATATATATATATTTAAAAAAAGCACAATAATTCTACAGCTATAGCATTTGCATTGATAGCAGATCGTAATATGCTGGGAGGTGAAACTTCCAAATATTTTATTATTAGATGTATAAATGTGGAAAAGGTAGTACACAATTGGGATGGTCTTCAAAGCACAAGAGAAAATTTTGTCATGTAGCACCCATTAGGAAGGCTTGTGCAAGTGATAGAACTAGACTTATCATGAGCCCTTATCTTCTTTACTGTTTTTGCCTTTTCTCACTTTCTTTGGGGTAGCTGGAGCATTTTGACAACAATCACAGACCCAGCGACCTGAAACACAAATAAAATATGTGGTAAACTGCATATCCACTTTATATCACAGTCAAACAAAGAACCTCTTTATTTAAAGGTAACCTGCACACTCGATGTACTAGAATGACAAATTAGTTTTTTTAGATGTGCTTCTGAAGACCCCCAGAAAATCAAGACAAGTTAATGGAGCCAAGAACACATCAAAATCACATGCCACAGACTAAATCTAATTAAAGTAAAAGCGTTAAAGACCACATCAACTGAAATGGAAAAGGTGGGAGTGGAGTCAGGTTTAGGTGGAAAAATGATTAGCTATATTTTGAAAGATAAAGTTGGTGGGCCATCAAAGAAAAGATTTCTAGGAGAACTGTGCATCATCTGCAAGCAGGTAACACTGAAGACTAATGAACTTAAGTAATAAAGAAGGCATAGGGTCAAGAAGTAAGAGGATAGGATAGGCTAAGAAACTCAGATACTGGGTAATAAGTTTTTTTGGTGTGAGAGAGAGAAATGTTTAGGTATACAAGCAGAACATTGTATGGGATTTTTTCCTTATAGACATTTTGCACTACATGAGCAGAATTGGATTAATTGAGTTTCTGTAATCAGCTTCTAAGGAAAGAAATAAACAGTGGTTGCAAAAGGGCAAATTATAAAAGTGGAAAGAATGTTTAAAGTGGTCAGATTTATAATATCGAAGCTAGTCATGAGTGTGGAGTAAAAGCAGAGGAAAGAGCTTGTAAGTTGATAGTACATATATTTAGTTTAAAGATTTTAGGGGGCAGAGAAGACAGAAGAGTAGAGTGTGAAATTCACAGTTGTGATCTGAAGAAGAGAATGGACTTAGGTTACAAAAGTTCTCAGAGTTTTTGCTCTAGTTACTGTAAGTATATATGCAATGTAAATATTTCTTCAACATAAATGATTACAAAATATGCCTACATTCATGATGCATTTTCACTATCAGTGGAGGTAGATTTAATGCATATTTAATGCAAAAGCCTAGTGCCACAGTAAGGTCATATGATCTAGTTTTAGGAGAAAACAGGAAATTAGTTAAAAATGAACTGCCGCAAAAAAAACTGAAAAGATGTATAGAGCGATTTCCTGCTGAAAACAGTTATCCAGCGTCTCATGCTTGTAAAAACAAATCTAGAAAGTGTACTTTTTACTGCTACAGTCAGTACATGTGTACATTTTTTTCTGTTCAGTGGTGAACATTATTGTAATATAAAGAAAGAGAACTGTAAGTGAAGTAAATTAAGCAGAGTATTTGATGAAAGTAATCAAGCGCTCTTAAATGTATTTTAAGAATAAACCATTCCAAATGATGTACCTGATGGAAGATCACCAAGCCCAACACAGAAAGTATGGTAACCACGGTCACAGAGGTCACAAAACATCATTTCTTCTTCATGGTGAGGTTGCCCACAGATGATACATGTTTTACATTCCATACATTGCCAAGGATATTTCTTTATTACTGCAACTAGTTCTGGAGACATATCTAAACAGGAAGGATGACCTGAAAAGCAAAATTAGAACCATGGATCTCACTGTATACTGCAGTCTCAAAAAAATTCAAAATCTGAATGGCAATGCTATAAAAAGAAAATGTTAACCACTAACAGATATTGGTACACCCAAAAAATAACAAATTTAAAAAAACTTTATTTAAAAAGATGTATCAGTACTCTGGGTGCTGGAAGTCGTGTACAGAATACATGGCAACACCTGTGTTTACTTTTAGCAGTGTATATTTTTAATACAATTTAATAGTGATCTTTTGGAGCTCTGCAGAGTCTAAATAAGTTACATTTTGGAATTAATTTCACCTTTGTGTTACATACATAATAAAGGGCACCTATCACCTCAAAAGTCAGACTAATTGAGGTTCTACTAATGAAATAAATGTTTTGTAAATATATATGTATTTTAAAAAATGTACCTTTATACAGCATTTCTCTCTGTCATCTTCCCTGTCAGCCTGACTTTTCTTTCTCGAGTTGGGTTTGGGTGGGGCTAAATGACGACTGACATTATAGCTCCTCCAGTCGGATCCCTTCTAAATAGTGATTTAAGGGATCTGATTGGAGGATCTATAATGTCACTATGCCTGCTGCACGCTTCTTTGACAAGCTGTTCAGACACAGACAAGTGCTACTGAAACAGTTGTATTTCAGCAAACATTCACTTATACACCCAATCCCACAGCGTGAAAATTGTTAGGGGTCTTTTTAACAATTAAATTCAGCAAAACAATGACAAAGTTGGAAATATGTCTTGAGCCTCATAAAGCTACTATAATATTTACTAGCCCAATGGTTTATTTTACTGAGCATCACATTCACTAGCCCAATGGGTTAGCGGTACTGAGAGTCACAAAAACATTTTCTGCAGATTTAGCACATTTTCACAAAGAAACTTGATTGTTTAGTAATTTAACTTTTTACAAAAGGGACAGTTTTTAAAACAAATATTCCATTAAACAGTGATGCCCAACCTACAGCTCGCAGGCAATATCCAGCCTGCAACGTGGTGCTATCCGGTCCTCAAAGCTTCTGCCAACACTGCAGGAAACCACCAGCAGGGAGGGAGGACCTGATCAATTTATTACTGAACAGGATGTCAGTTCAGTAATGTGCTGTTTGCAGTATCTCAAACAATTGAGTGGAACACTTCCCCTCATTGTTAAGACCCTTACTTCCGGGTAAGTTAGGTGTTGGAACGCATATACTGTATATGGTAACAGCACAGTCCACTACATAATGAAACCTATGAAAAAAGTGAATTAAAATTCACAGCATTATAGACCTTTAGTCTATTCAAATGTACCTCAAAACAATTTTTAGAGCCCTAAACTATAGCAGCCTAAAATTGAAAAAAAAAAAAACGAAATCTAATTGAAAATATTTCAATGATTTTTGGTAAAATCAGTGAATCCAGAGGTAGTAAACATGTTGTTCTTGGCTAAATGGCATTTCTAAATAATGCATGTAAATGATATGTAATTCCTCTTTCAGTAGAATAAGCGTATCTGCATTTGCACTAAGATAAACTAATGCGCATCCCATTATACATCTGCTTTGGATTAAATTTTTGTTCATTTTTACATTTATCTTGTAAATTAATCTAGCAACCTGTCACTGAGTTAGGTACAGACTTAAGGGACAAAAGTTCAGGACAGAAAAATTAAGTAATTAAAAAAAAAAATTACCTTTAAAAAAAAAAAAGTTTACATTTAGGGCAAAATGTAAGAAAATAAAATAAAATTGATATTGCGATATCAAACGATTTTTACCGATATCGCAATATTGAAATTTGATCAAAATGTTTAATCTGTTAAATGTTTAACTTCTATGGAAAATGCATAATATCGTTGGAAAATTCAATATCGCGATGTCGGTATTGCCGATATTGTGATATCAATATTGGCAAAATATAGATATTGCGATATCTGTAAAAAATAATTTGATGTCGTGATATTTATATTTTCGATTTTAATGAATTTCGCCCTTATTATCAAATGACAAAAAAAAAATTTGAAACAAACAAATGTGATGATTACAAAAAAAATTATAAAAATAAAAGACTGATCGCAAATCCAGCCATCTTAATGTAGGCAAACTCTTCATGTATTTTAACACTCATTATTTTGTTTGGTAGCTACAAATAATTTAGGTGACTTTTCATATTACAATAAAATATCAAAAATATAAAATTAGATTAAAAGTTTAAAATGCATTTATTACACAGTTTGCTCACTTACCACTGTTATCACACTGGGAGCAGTGTATTAGCCTCTCAGACTTTCCTTTCTTGTTGGCGTCCTTACCCTTCAGACAAATTCCACAAATAGCATTTGGATTGGCCTTCGGCTGGAAGGGTAGAAAATGGCTATAACATCAAGTCATAGGAACCCAAAAAGGGCTCATTAGGATCCTCTATCTAATAATTTTAAGAAAAGCATACCCTATTCCGAAAATTGGGTAACTCTTCTATTTTAATCTAGAGAAATAAGAATGCATGATGCCAACGTTTTCTGTGTACACAGTATTTTCATACAAGTTTGAACGTCTTAGCTGAATGAATCACCATAACCACCAGCATAGGAAAATACAATGAGATGTTCTGAACTAGTATACATTGTGTTCTATACTCTGCTGTATGACTTCAAACATTTTTAAGGCAGTCCTAATTTAAATATGGGTAGTTTTTTAGCTTATGTTATGTTTAGCTTAATTATGTTTGAAACGACTCATTATACCTGAAAGTTCAGGTTATATAATCAACTAATATTCTTGTAAATGCTAATAGGATTAAAAGTGTGTAGGCAACATATATCTGGTTCTAACTGTTAAAATATGTATTTACAAATCAAATGTAAAAAAAAAATCCATATAAGAAGGTAGAACAGAAAAGTCTGCTCCTCTAAAATGTCAGTAAACTAAGCATAAAATACAAACTCTGTTTTTGCATTATGCCAGGAAAAACTATTTACAGTGGTGGCAGTAAGACAAAACATTTTTTAAATATTCATCATGATATGCAGTACACATATATTTGAACCCATACAAATAGGTGATATTAACTACAAGTTTTTTAGCAACTAGATTTTGTTAATCAAGCATGGTCATTCTGAAGTAAGCACTGCTAAAATAGGTTTAAAAATACTGCTTGTATTAGCTACATGTGGTGCAATATGGTTGATGCCAAACTAGCAGTTTGGACTGCTCACTGATTTACATTTTTTAATCTGGTAAATGTATTTTTCTTTTAAAGACATACTTGCTGGAGTGTGCTTGTAATCGGTCTTTTCTATTATGAAAAAAATGTGTCGGGATCCACAAACAGATTGCTACATGTTTACTGTTGATTATACTCTAAAATGATCCCCTTAGTGCATGGTCTGCAAATCTCTTGCCAATTGTGAATTTAAACTAAAGGACCAGTAAATGAAAAAAAAGTAATTTGGTATGATATGGCAGTTATTTCTACACAATACATAAAAAAAGTTTAATTCTTAATTTGTTTTGTGGTTGATTTTCCTTTTTAATGGTTGACCCATATTTTATCTGTGTAAGTAAACAATCACCCATCCTGTCAATTGCTTTTTATGGAACTTTATATATTACATATTCTTGAAGTGCCATAGAAATCTCAGTTCATAAAAGATGGCTGCAACCAGCAATAAGAACAAGTCAACACAATAACTAATTTATGCATTCAACTTCCAAAATGACATTACAAATACTGCATTGGAATAATTGCCATGCCAATGCAAATGTCAGTTTTCTTTTTCTTTTGTTACAAGCCTTTTAAAGGGGAACTATAGTCAGATTACATCTTTATATATGCAGTACAATACCTTAGTGAGAAGCGTTTCATTCCAGTAGTGTAATAAATCACCCTGTTTCAGATGAAACAGCACTGGAAAACTCCTGCACTAGGAAATGTCCCCTGGCCATTTTTGCTTAATGTGTAAAGTAACACCTGCGCACAAGTTAATCTCCTGCATTCCAGGAATGTAAACAAAGCATGGCTAATGAGGTCAAAAGGTCAGCATACTGCTCAACCAGTAGCAGACAGGCAACTTTTTCTTCTCATGATAAGCAATTATATCACACACATTTCCTGGTGCGGGAGTTTATCAGCGCTCTGTAATAAATCATCCAGCTTCAGATGAAACTTCTACTGGGGAGAAACGCTTCTCACTAAGGTATAGTACTGCTTATGTAAAGATGTAATCTGACCATATTTCTCCTTTAAGATGCCAAAGGCTGCAAGCAAAGATACTTTTTTAGCTGAATAGGAAATGTCCCATTGGAAGGAATTTTTTTGCCATGCACAAGTATCTGCTATATCATAATGCCTAGTTATCATTCAGAGGCGATCCAGCTTTACATTGCAGTAATTTGTTTGCGTAATAATACATAAATAAATCAACACAGCAATACTAGAGAGGAAGCACCACACCAAGGCTGAAATTTATTAAAGTCGAAAATGATTAAAATTTTTTTTTTTTTTTTTTTTTTACTTTTTCTCCAGAAAATCAGGCAAAAAGGTGAAAAATTATGTTTTTGACATTCTCGCCCATTACATTTTGCCACATATGCAAGTGCATATATGCTATTATGTGGCTTTAGGCAGCTATTTAAAATCTAAATATGATACAAATATACAGAAATGTCTCTTAAGTTATAATAAAAATATAATAAAAACAGACAAAACACTATATTGTATTATACTGTTATATTGTATACAAAACGCATTTAGCACTAGTATGGTCTTTCCTAAATTTCAGTTAAATGTAAAATTAAGGGGGTAATTCCCGATAGTGCAAAGTGAGGTGCGGAGTCCTCTCCTCACTTCGCACTGACTGATATGCGCTCACTGATGTCCTGCACACGGACATCAGTGAGCACTTTAAAAGGATTCCAGTCTCAGCAAGAACAAAAGAGTTGCCTCGCCGAGACTGGAATAACTTTAAAGCGCTCGCTGATGTTCGCGTGCAGAACATCAGCGAGCGCATATTAGTCAGTGCGAAGTGAGGCGAGGACTCCGCACCTCACTTTGCACTATCGTGAATTACCCCCTAAGAGTGGGAAAACAAAAAGATATAAAAAGTATGGGTATGGGAGAGAGTAAGAAATTAAAAAGTGAATGAAAATCATAAATTCCATGCTGGTGTAAAACTGGAACCTCTAAGGCCGGAAAGCATAGCATCATATTTACACAGTCACATATGGCAAGGTTCACCAAATAAAACTGCAACATAAAGAAATCAAATGACAACATAATGTTTTGTACTTGGACATTAGAGACATGATAAAACTGACTTTAATAAGTGTGTATTCTGCAACATTAAGTCAAAGAAAAAACAGATATTTTTACTCACCATACAATCCATTTCTGCACAGATCATTGGAGACGGGCAGAACCTTTGGGGTACAGTTTCCATCTCTGCAGGAGGGATACTAGAGAGAGTAGCTATGAGCTAAAACAAAGAAAGAGAGTCCATCCCTATAGTATAGCTTACCCCTCCCCAATTCAGTATTCCCAAAGCCTAAGATAGCTCCCCTAGGGATGGGAAAGCCTGTGTCCCCCAATGATCTGTGCAGAAATGGATTTTACAGTGAGTAAAAAAAAAATTATTTTTCTGACGCAGATATTGGGGGACACAGGCAGAACCTTTAGGGAACTTCCAAAGCCAAAACTATCTGGAGGGATTTTGCTGAGCATTTCAGCAAAAGTATAATTAGTAGAACTTGGAAAAACACCTGAGAGGAGGTCTAAAAACAAACAGATTTCTTAATATGAAAAAACGTATTCAAACAACTGTGGATAATACCTTCCGCCCAAAACTGGCTTGGGAGGAAGCAAACGTGTCAATCCATTTAATTCTGTGAAGGTGTGGATAAAAGACCAAATCTTGAAAGAAAGGATGTGGGTGGTTCCCTGAATACAGTTTGAACCTCCGTAAGGTTAATTAACTTCTTCTGGAAAAGGACAGAGAGAGCTGAGATTTGATTCTTGAGGGAAGCCACCCTGAAGCCCTTATCCAATCCCTACTAGAGGAAAACAAGGAGATTGGGGAGGTGAAATGAGTGGAAATCAAAATTCTTCCCTGAACACCAGGATTTGTAGGCCTTCCATGCTCTGTAATAGACTGGCAGAGGAGAGCTTTCAAGTTTTGAACATGGTATGAATGACCTGATGAGGAATTCCTTGTTTCTTCAGAATAAGGGAATCAAATGGAGGCAATCAAGCCCTTCATTAAAAAAATGGTCACCAGGACAGAAGGTCCTGAGGGACCGGCAGTGGAAAGTGAGGCTCTGTCACCATGATGAGAATGTTTGAGAACCAGGCTTATCTGGGCCATCTTGGAGCTATTAGAATGAGTAGAGGTTTTTCTGTCTTTAGTTTCTTTAGGAGTCTCAGAAGCATAGCAATAGGAGGGAAAAGATAACCTAGGCGAAAGTGCCAAGGAGCTACCATGACATCTATGTCCAGAGCTAGAGAATCCTGGGTACGGGAGAAGCACTGAGGAACTCTTTGGTTGTACTTTGTCACCATTATGTCGATGTCTGGGAGACCCCAGTGTTGAACTAGCATCTGAAAAACGTCTGGATGGAGGTCCCACTCATCTGAGTCCAGGGTGCTCCTGCCGAGGAAGTCTGCCTTGATGTTCTCTACTCCTTGTATATGTATTACAGACAGACACTCCAGGTTGTTTTCTGCCCAGGACAGGATCTCTGTCTGCCTCTCATGGCCAGGCTGCTCCACGTTCAACTGATTGATTCCAGATGCAGTGACCCTTCAACTTCTGAGATAGGGACAAAAAGGTTTTCCAAACTGACCTGCACTCAAGGATTTTGATGGGCAAGGTGGTGTCCTCCTCTGCCCTGGAGAGGCTGATCTCTCCATCCTGAGAGATTGGCATCTGTAGTTACTACTGACCAGTGCAGTAGGGCCCAGGAGCTGCCCGGGAGAGGTGATGTGGATGAGGCCACCAAAAGAGAGAGTCCTTGGCTTCTTTGGATAAGAAAATATGGCAATCCCGACAATCCCCTGACCTCAACCAGGCTCTGAGCAAGTGGAGTTGTAGCTGTTGAAGGTGGAAATTATCTCTTCCTATGGCGAAGCACATGAATTGGGAAGGAATTTTTTCCCTAATATGAGGTTAATTGGCTCTTGCCTCATGGGTTTTTTTGCCTTACTCTGGATCAACATTGCAGGAAAATAGGCTGAACTGGATGGACTTCTGTCTTTTTTCAGCCTTATAAACTATGTTACTATGTAATCTTTGGTGATCTTTTCTGATTTGGAAGTGTAAGCAAGCATTCTTTATATCTAAGGAGGTTAGGAATTCCCTAGGTTCCATGGAGGCTATGACGGATCTTATAGATTCCATCTTGAACCTTTACATATTTGTTTAGAGCTTTAAGATCTAGGATGGGATGGAACAATCTGTTTTTTGGAACAAGAAACAGATTTGAGCAGAAACATGCAAACCTTTTTAAGCCTACAACACCTGATATTCCCAAGCATAATCCCATCCAATTACTAACCAGGCCTGCCTCAGCTTAGCTTCCAAGATCAGGTGAGATTGGGCACTTTCAGGCTGGTATGGCTGTTGACCTGAATTTAAAAGTGCAGCATAGCATAAAATGCTACCAGAGAAAAAACTCTAGTGCTTGTAATTTGTGAGGGACCTAGCAGAGATAAGTGGCCAGCTTTTTTTTTCCCCTTATGAGAGAAAAAACTGCAGCTTATTATGGCCAGGTATTCTCCTGCTAAAGAAGGGGAGAACGTAACTAAGGGGTCTAATGTATTCCCTTTTAAAAGGGAAACTGCTGCTGGTTTACTCTTAAATAAGAACTAAAGGACAAAAAAAAAAAAAAGAGAAATATTGAAAATATTTCTAGTAAGTTGAAACACTGCAATCACAGCTTGAACTGTGCTGTCATTTCACTGCACCGAGAAAGACTTCACAGCGCTTAGGATGATGATGCGAAGCACCACCCACCTAGTTGAATCGGCAGTGCAAAAGGGTTTACACGTCATGAACATTATGAGGCCAATGAGATCGCTCCCTTCGCTGGCAAAAAAACCAATCAGCATGATGATGTGTGAGCTCTTTTGCATAAGTCGATGAAGATTTGTGCTTGCTCCTGTATCAGCCTAAGCACTGTGAAGTCTGCCTCTGAAATGACAGAACAGTTCAAGCTGTGACTGCAACTTACTATAAGATATTCTTTTAGTATGTCTTTAGCATGTTTTTTTTTTTAAACTTTAGTTCTCCTTTAAAAAGAGAAAACTGAGCATCTCTGATAGGAATCCTTGGTCATAGGAAAGAAGGAGCCTGTTAATTACTTGAGAGGAGGAAAAAAGCTTCTTTGTCAGCACATTTTCTCTCTTAAGAGAAAAGAGAAACCTGTAAAGAAAAGCCAAACTAAAAAAAAAAAAAGGAGAAAATGTAAAAAATAAAAAAACAAGTCCCCTCCTGCAAGAAGAGGACACTACAAAAGACTGGATTGGGGGAGGAGCCTGTGAGGGGGTAAAATTCTACTATGGGGTAGGCTCTCGCTAGCTCATAGCTCTAGTGTTCCTCCTGCAGAAATGGAAACTTCACCCTATAGATTCTGCCTGTGTCCCTCAATATCTGCATCAGAAAATCATATTTTATAATTTTGCCATATCATAATCAGACCATGCATCAATAAAAGCTTACTTGCATAGCAGTTTCCTTATACATATTCAGAAAAAGGGAGAAATTATCATGAACACAAGTTCAATTATACACTGCTAGAGTCAGCCTGTTGGGTTCAATGAATGTTGCACATAGTGATTTCATTGTTTTTCAGTGAACCAGTTAGATACCTTATTTTGCATTTCTGTGTGTAGTAGGGAAATACGCATGACAAACACCTAATTTTCTTTTCCATTTGAATTCCTGTTTAGTCTTGCCCATTGCATGATTTTGGCAGAAAGATCCATCCAAGCCCCATATGTAGATTAGCTGATTCCAAACTCCACTACATTTTCCTTTAACACCAAGGAATACATACCCATCTTTTTTGATGTAGTATGCATAAGCATTTAGTGTTGCAAAGAAGGCCCTCTGTAAAGCACATCATATCCTATTGCTGTTGTCATTTAGTGCATTAGGAAAAACATATTGCACAACAAACACATACTTAGCAGAATTTAAATCTAAAAAAACTACTTCAATAATTTTTTTTTTCCTAACTGGTTAGCAAAGTTGAAAGTTTAGAACCATTGGTGCCTAAGCAATTCCAAAAATGCAGAAAAGTAAAGTACTTTTTCACATGCATGTTTCACTGATGTAGGCACTTAGTGACATCCTGTTTTAGAGACCCTTGCACTGATTTGATCTTATCATTATAAGTTATATAGATGCTAAAACAGCTAAGAAAGACCAGAGAAACCTTTACTTCTAAAAGAAAAAAAAACATCTCTGTAAATGTAATAAGTCCATTTCAATACGGAGTTTAGCCAAACTTTAACAGGGATATCAAACTATATATATATATATATATATATATATATATATATATATATATATATATATAGTATATTTAAGGGACTGTCTAAGATTGAATTAAGGCCTTTCTTCAGAATGATGCCAGTCTTCATTTAGTGGTATAAGCAAACAATTTTATGAGTTCAAACGCTAAAGTGGCATTCTCAATGACATAAGCAAATTTTCTTTGAATAAGTTCTTCAAATTCTCCCACTAGGCATAAGAACATAAATAAAGCCATATAAGAAAAATTAACTCTCTTTCTAGGAAAGCGTTATGTTTGTTACTATTGGTAATGTTTTACATTACAGACTTAATAAGAAGTTGGATTTCTAGTACCAAAAAGACTTTATGCAGCATACTACATTCATCTTACAATGACTACAGGGAAAAAAAACAGGGAAATTCATCAACATAGACAATCATTTATAGAGGTCTAGTAATCCATAGCAATCAATCAGCAGTTAGCATGACACTGGTATAATGAAATACTGAAAGCCAACCTTTGACTAGATGCAATGTGTTACCAGACCTTTAAAGAATACAACTGTTGACGAATCCACCTGTAGAGTGTTTTGTAAATAGCGTTTTTCCCTCTTAGTTCAATACTCCTCCCTTCACATGAAACACTCTCCTACATCAACTCAAAGAGCTGCAAAAGTCAATACTAAGTTGTCTATCATACATGTAAAATGTTTAAAAAAAAAAATATCAGGGCAACGCCACTGGGTTTAATATACGGGCTATGTGACTAAATGGTATCCCAGACAATACTGCCTAGTAAGTCCTCTTTTTCACTGCTTATATTTTGATGAATCCAGTGAAGACCATGGTAAACCTGTATCTAAGCCGTGAAGATTTTTTTTTTTTTTTTTTTATAATTACTAAAAAATTGCTTGTCCTATAGACCTTTATATATTCAAATAAATATTTTAACTCATAAAGGTTTTACCTCAGTGCTTTATTACAAAAAATATACAGAATATCTGACAATAAAATTATATATTGTTGAGATTAGAGTTCTACAAAATAACTAACATAACCTTCAGTTATACATGCTACATCAGAGATGTTCAGTCTAACAGCCCCTCACCTAAAGCTAGAGAACTATCAGCTGGAGGACTGTAGACTGGACTCTCCTGTGTTACATATCAACATTTGCTGCAGACTTATGAGTCAGTACCACAAAGCTGCAAACAGAAAATATTCAACAGACAAATGTCTATAAAGTACATTATGCCTGAAAAAAGGAACATTTTATGCTTTGTTTTGGAAATATCTTATATGATTTATTACCCTATAATACCTACCCATCTAAACTGATGTCTATATATTCACACCAATTTAGTTTGAGTGTGAATGTTTAAAGTGCAAATTTTAAGGGAGGCACAATACATTTTCTCCTAGTACTCTCTCCATGCCTCATTTTTTATTCAGAATTTTTTTTTTTTTTTTACTTACACAATGGACTGTTCCCAATGATATTTAAAGAGAACCGACCCAGGGAGAACCAGTTCAAGAATTTGAGCAAACTGCTCCTGCAGACAGCATAGCAAAACAGGGATATGCAAAGCCTCCCAATTTGTCACACAGAAAATGGAACAGTATATTATCCATTTAAGTAAACATAGCACTGATATTTTACACAAACATTTCTAAAACATACAGTACCTGGTGTCTAGAGGCATTCTGAATGTTAACACATATACATATATATATATATATATATATATATATATATATATATATGTTTTTTTCTACACCCTCTTACTATTTTTTCTTTATACGGCACAACAACATATTTTGAATAACTAGAACAAACAAACCCAGTCCCAGGATGATGCAAAGGCACTCCCCAACTTTGGTGCCCAGACATAATCGCAGCAAAGTCTTGTCTTAAATGCATCGCATTACGCAAAAATGGACCATCTTTGGGGCTCTAAGGCTCTCTCTATTGGAACATTCTCGTTGAAACCCCTAAAGAAATGAGTTCACGTACAGAAGTCACTCCATAGCCAAGGTTATAGAAAAGCCCCGGGTTAGGTAAAGCATGAGAAGAAAAGCTAAAGAACGAAGAATACGATAGGAGAAAAGCAGAAATGCCATGGCAGGTAAGGCATTACAATGAGAAAAAAAAAGTAAATAAAAAAATCCATGTTAAAAAAATAAAAAGGGAAAAAGGTATGAAACAAAAAAAAATTAAATTTTAAAAAGGTAGGAAAAAAAAATTAAAAAGTGATTTTCAGGGAGAAAGCCTGGTCAGTAAAGAAGCTAATCAGGGGCTTTTTTCTTCTACCTTGTACCCGGAGATAGATTTGGAGAGTACAGAACGTTTGGAGCCCTCCTTTCTGGGTGTTGAGGACTTCTCTTTCACTTTTGGTCTTGGTTGTGGTGTCTCCTCCTGAGCATCCTGTGTGTTATCACCTTCTGACATATTACCTGAAGAGCTATCCTACAATACCAAAAGGAATATTGTTACCCAGTACCTGTAAAAATGTGTTATTTCACTTACAATTTTGATGTTCCTTTCTTATTTTGCATGCAAATTAAATCTGGAGTTTACTTCCTGCTATGTGTCTTATCTGAAATGAGCAGTGAACGTATTCACCAGTGTCTAAGGTGGAACCCTCCAGTCTTTAAAAACTTATCTTTTTGGATATTTAAAAAACTTTAAAGAACTTTTTTTTAAAATTGAACTGCTAAAAAAAAAGCTCTGGAGTTTTTAAATGCCAGATTGGATGCATTTTAAAATAGTATATAATAGTAAATGTGTTAGTATTTGTGCACTGTAACTGTGTGCAAGGACCACTAGCTTAACACTAAAAATATAAAAGTCTTACTGAGGATCCTTTGATTTTTTTCTTTTCACATTTTCCTTCTTCAACCTCATCTGAATCTCCATCGCTGTCAAGTGCCAGTAATTCTGGGTCCAGAGGGTCTAGAGGTGGTTCATACAAGGCTGTGTTGAGTGGCAAATAGCGGAGTTCATTTGGGGAATACCTATATTTAAGAAAAAAACAATTATCATGCTCTAACAACTTTTCCTCCTTTAGATACGCAAAGTACCTTCCATTTTTTACTAGCATCTGTAATAGTTTTTTGGTACAGCAAACTCCAGAACCAAACTAGCTAATTATTATCTAGGGTGCAAATCAAACTTTTCTGTGTGGATTGTACAACAGGAAAAAAGGATACAATTTGTCCAGGCCAAATACAAAACAGACAGTGTGTCTGTGACCTAAACCTGGTACTATGAGAGCATTGCACATTTTTTTCAGGTTAGCTTGGCTAGAAAACCAAGCAGCTTATTTTTATTATACATAGCATATTGGCATGTAAATAATAATCTAGGCCCTTCCTGAAGAGAAAAATAAATATTTAATCGAGGCTCTACATAAAAGGTTGAGCAGAAGCTTAAAGGGTTATCAGTAAAGGACCCTCCTAGTATGCAAACAAAAAACTGGAGCCATAAGCACTTCAGGGGTCATTCATTGAAGTGTGAATTCGCCTAGCATAGTGACTGTGTCTGTTCACATCACTACAATCAGGAAGATGCGAGTTTACTTCTACTTATTCATGGAGCAGTGGACAAAGTCAGACATGGTAGCATGCGTAGCGTGGCATAGATAGTTGCACAATAGTGGGATGAGAAGTCATGAGGAGTGAGACAAATTCAACAAATGAAAGGCAGTGATGTCAGTCTCATCATATTCCACTAACTGTATATAAGTGAAAAATAATTATTTTTCTATGTCACCTTACGCCTATTTTATGTTTAGTAGTAGACTAATTTAGTCAGTCATTATTGTTACTTTTCAATAAATAGTCACCTTACACAACACTGGAGCCCTGCAATCAACCCCTCAATTCACCACTTTGATCTGGTGAAGGCAAACAAGTGAATTCGGAGCACAACGCCTTGCAGAATCCGCTCCTTTGACTGACTCCGTTGCATGCTGAATATCCGAATTACCTGTGCACGCGCAAGCAAATTGATGAGAAGATCTCCGTAAGTCTGCGACTAGAGTAAACGTCAGAATTGTTCGAGAATTCGTCACATCACAGCATTTATTGAATCAGTAGGGTTGGAAATGTCGTGAAAGGACGCGAATACTTGCATTTACACGACAGTTCACACTTTCATGAATGACCTCCTCCATTTGTAATATGAAGAATTTTTATGTTTGGAGGAAAATACATTAATGTACAAGATATGTGTTCATGAAACATTTAATCATTTTTGATAAATACATTGGTGGTTTGTGGAATCCCATCTCTTTTCAAAAGTCAATAGAGTTATTTTTAAGAACATTGCATCATTTAGGAAACAGCTACACAAGGAATTTTGTGCACATACCTGCTCCCCATTAATTTATTGCAACAGCTAGTGAACTGAAGGTACCCACAAAGGCATTTCTGAGATGTACAACTTTTATGTTCTAACTTCTGAGAAGTTTACTCACAGTTACAATTAAAGTGAAT
>WMED01001466.1:0-27498 GCA_019650415.1 Pipa parva
TCGTATATATGTACTTATCCAGTGACAAATAAATAAATCTAATCTAAATCTAATCTAATTAGTCCTTAACATTTCTTGAAACATCCAGTATTATGATGTATAGGGTCTGTTTCATGAAATAAGCTATAGGATAAGCCAGATGCAAGCTCTCCAATAAGCTGTTCGTTTAATTACATTACAGAAAGGAAACTGGTCTTCAGTTACACTGCATTATGATTAGAGGTTTCAGTGTGTCACAGAGATATGTTAATTGGGCTTGGGAGGAATGCATTACATTTAACTGTGACTTATTTCACTCTCTGTGATGATTTTGTACCTTGTTAGATGTCTGCAATTTCCTCTACTCATCTTCTTTTTTTTTTTTTTTTTTGCAAATAGGTTTTCTATGGCGGAAATTGAGAGTTTTCTCTGCCCTCTGTGGTAACTTGTGAGAGCAAACAAGGAAGGGGAATTTATCATTTGTAGTTTAGAGAGAATTTGACTAAGTTTCAATATCTTTCAGTCTTTACACCAGTGAAATCAATAAGGAGCATTATGTGAATTAACATCACATATGTACAGAATGGTCAGGTTTCGGAAGAACAGTTTTGGTTGGATGGAGAAATCAGATCAGTGTTGCTGTTATAAATGAACAATATTTTTGTTTACTTGTTTCCAATTGCTGTGACAAGTGCCCTTATGTAGAAAGTAAGGGTCATAAAAAGACTCGCTAAGTCGTGATCAAGCTGGTCTGCTTGATTAAGTCCAACTTAATCCAATCAAACACCTTTTGGACTGAAATGAAAATACTGGATGTCTGAAAATCTAGTGCAAAATTTACATTGGAATGATAAAAGACAAGCAAATATTAATGACTATTTAGGGGGTTATTCACTAAAGTCCAAATTGTTGCGTATAGGTGTAAATTCGCCAGATAAAGACAGTCGCAATAGGTTGCTACTGTCACAGTCACGTCTTTATAATGAGAATATTGTCGCAGTTATTGTTGCGACTTTACAATGGGGAAACTGTTGTGGATTTGCTATGGGAATCCGCTGCTTGAGAATTCGACAGTTGAATTCGCACCTTAGTGAATAACCCCCTAATGTGTGTTCTACTTCTTTTGTGGATACTACTGCTACTACAGCATAGTATACAGTATATATACTGTAGCACTGAAAGCAATATAGAATGTTTTGATTTGAAGAAAGAATTATCGCTGTCCATTATGGGTACATTTAAAATGAATTATTTGATGGATTAAATAATCTGTTCCCTTCTAATTTAATATTTAAGGATGGCATGGTAGCAAGTACTCAGTATGAGTCTCACCATTAGTACACTCATGGGGGTCAAATGTGATGAATAATGCTCTACATTATTCTCTAACTGCAAAAGTCAACCAGATGCAGTATTAATGTTTTATTTTTCTTATTGGTTATCCAGCCCTATCTTTATCTAATCTCTAAAGCAAGAGACTAGTGCCAATTCATTTTTTACATGTTCTTGCCAAAGATTTTTTTTTTTCATTTTATAGGAAAACATATTTGGATAAAGTCTATGTTTTTAATATGTATTTTTCGCAAAACCGCAGGAAACTACTGTACTGAAGTTACTGTTTGTTTAACAAATGTCCCTGTTTCAATAAACTATTAATATCTTCTTTGGATTTTCTAAAATTACAATATTGTTTTCTCAGGGTTGTAAAAACCTTTTGTTCATTAGGCCGTTGCTATTGGTCTTTTAGGGCAAATAGTTACATTATTGCTCACTAAATAACATTACTATGTGTCATCTAGCTTGATTTCCAAGTGCTTATTTTCAAAGCAATCTGATATATTGAAGGATTAGAGGAATAAAGAAATGGAGAATAGATCATGATCTCAAAATAAAGTAAACTAGGGATTTTGCTGCAGCAATAAAGAAACTGTGGGATCTTATATGTTGGGGTCGATAAATTCAAGTTGAAAGCATATTTTTACAGTAATATGCCAGAGACATCTATGGACACTTCCAGTGGGAGAATAGCCATTGTTCTAATGTATATAATGAAATAATTGCAGTCTAATTAATGTAGTAGGCAGGTTTGAAAAAAAAAAAGTCCAGATTCAAAGGGTATGAAAAGTTTGGATAAAACATTATTTCTATTTGACATGTATGCATATAGAAAGCCAACTTAAACATTAAAATGTAAAAACAATTTTGGGATCAGTAGTACTTGCCTTTTGTTTAAACCGCTGTGCTTCCCCTCCCATTCTGTGTACAGGCTCTTCCTGTATAGAGCAGATAAGTTCTGCCCCCCCAAGTGACATCACTCACTAAACAGTGAGCCATTCTTGTGGGGAAAACCCTTACCCCTCTCCTTAGCTAAAAAGCCAGTTCCTAAACCTGGGCATGCACAGATAAGAGCCATCTGATCACCTGTGTGGTTAGCTATGGAGAGAGAAGTCAGAGAGAGGAGGGGGCATGGCTTTAACCCTACATTCCCCATACATGGAACTTGTTTACAAAGACAAAGCAGTTGCAGGAAGATATTTAGCTCTGCTGAATTAAGAGGTGAGTCGGGTGTTTCTTAATCGTTATATTGCTTGACAGTAGGTAAATAGAGCTTTCTTTATAGCCAGGGTTTACTTACCCTTTATCCTTTGCAAAATCGTCTTCATGTTGCTCTAGTGAAACTTATGCTGAGAAATAGACTGACCAGATCCCTAAGGCTTACAAAATAAGTAAATAATTCTAAAAGTAGAAAAGTGCATTTTTAGATTACCGCTCTCTACAAGAGAATAAGAGTTGATACGAAAGGTCAATTAAAGTCTAAAACAAATTTTTGTTATGGTAGTAGTTGTCCAGAAGAAGTTTTCCTACTTTACTGTCGTTTCCTTTTTTCCTTTTGTTGCTTTTATCTCCTGAATTCCTTGACTGCTTCCTCGGCACTGGGCCAAGTATTCTCAGCAGAATCCCTGCTGCATTTGTTACAACTGAAAAATAAATATTGTATTGTTTCTCCAAACTGCAAGCACTGCCTTTGCTTTTATACATAGAGCAAACAACAATTTTAACAATCTTTAAATGTTACTAAAACTCTGGCCTAGATGACCGCTTCTGGGAGAGAAGATTGTAACAGCCTAAAAATGATTCGAGAGGCAACAGCAAGAAGATTAAAATAAATGTATTATAACAATATAACAGAAAATACTTGTTTCAGAATAAAGATTATTTAATTATAAAGATAATTAAATATCAAAAATTGTTTTAGACCTTACATTTCCTTGAAGAATATATCTGTCAATTTTTAATAATACAAATGTAATGAATTAATTACATATTATTGTCCTCATTTGTGTAGCTGTTCAATTGTTTTTTATTTTTTCTTAATAGTTTCAATGTAAGAATCTGTGCTGCTGTATCAGGACAAAGCATCCCATCAGTCACTGGTAAGCAAAGAAACTTACCCCTCAATCTTATGCCTATTTAGTTTCTTTTTATGAACAGCTGATGAAATCAGATCAAACTACATTAGACATTAGCGCAGGGGTCGGCAAAGTGCGGATCGTGAGTCACATGTGGCCTTTTAGCTGCTTTGTTGTGGCTTGGAACGCACCTCCATAGCCCCACCCATGACCTCCGACACTTCTTCTCATTGGACATTGGCAGGTCATGTGATCTGGAGAGTGCGCTCCTTCCCCTTTGCAGCTCGAAAAAAAATGTTGCCGCTGGAGGAGGGAGTGAAATGGCTCCTTCCTCTGATAAGTTTGTCGACCCCTGCATTAGCAGATCAATCTAGGCCCAGATATCCCTACTAAATATTTCCAGGTCCCAATACTCAGCTCCCCATGTGAACAATGTGAGTCTCAGCAGGTTGTTAAAACATTTCACTGGTAATGGTAACATAGTAGCAAGGTTTATAAGGCTGAAAAAAGTGACAGTTCCATCCACTTCAACCTATTTTGAAATGCTGATCCAGAGGAAGGCAAAAAAAGCTCATGAGATAAAACCCAGGTATCCTCGTATTAGGGGAAAAATTATTTCCAACTCCAAAAAATGGCAATCAGAATAATTCTATGTCCTAAAAGAAATGGAATGTTTCACTATCATTTCCGCTGAACACTGATGATAATATTTCACAGAATTGTTCCCCCATCTTTAGAAAAAAACTGTTTTTTGTTTTTTTTCCTGTGCATCGGAAGTTGTCTTGTTCTATCACTAGAATGAAATAGGTACTGGCGGTGCCCATCCCTACATCTTTTACAAAATATCCAAAGAATTAGTAAAACCCCAAAAGCATCAGAGTAAGTTAAAGACCAGAGGACATGCTATATTTTGTAGATTGTGGGTGGATGGTGTCTCATATAAGGAGTCTAATTTTATCCAGTCTAATGGAAATATCATCTCGACGTATTAAAAGATACAGTAGTATTTTATGTTTAAAGTATTCTTTTTTATTAAAAGGACCTATTGTTTATGATTACTTCTAACCATTTTAACATTATCACAAGGTGTATGAGTTTGAGTGTTTTAGGCCTGCCTCAGATATAGCTGAAGCAATTCGCTCGTGGCAGTTTGTATATACTGCAAAAAATTGCTTTGAAGAACTGGAGAAAACAATACTATAGTAGTCCATGATATTCACTGGTGTTAAACCACACCGTTGTAGGGCAGGAACCATACCATCATTTTTCTTTGCCGCAGTTTCATCCCTGTTAAACATAGAAATTCCTCTCATCTTCTCATCTTCATTTAAATGTGGCCATGACCTCACTTCAGGGAGTAGCAACTTCCTCCCAAAAATGCTGACTTCTATGTAAGAAGTTGCTGGATTGTTGCCATCCGCTGGCTATTAATATTTAAATGAAGGAAGATGAATCTAAGAGTGGAATCTGTACACTTTTCAAGTAGTTAAATCTCTCATATGGAAACCAACTTTATTAAAAAGTTCTATTTCTTCCCAGGGAAAAGGGTGATCATAATGGAAAGGGGAGAAGTTCTAAAAGCCAAGTAGTGGGGAGGTGCATGGGGGATAACCTTAAAGTGTCAGTCTGGTAAACAGTAGGGAAATAAACCACTGTTGGGAATTTTACAGTTTTGGTGTTACTGGTCTGTTAAAGCTATAATAGTTAACAGCCTTGATAAGTAGTGGAGGCATGGTGACTTCTTCACCAAATGGTGAATTTTGCAATACCTCAAAATGTATTTTTTGTCTTTATGGTTCAACTTAGTTCTCAACATGCTCTAATAAATATACTTTAATTAGACGTTTTATTTTTGAGTTTTTGAGCAATATCACATCTTTTATGCATGCTGACATAGGTTATCCTGGACACTTAATATTAGAATAATATGGCAACAGAACCTGAGGATCTAAAGTTAATGTGGATCAGACTAAGTTCTAGTTCCAGTGATGTTTTCATACAAATATGTTTTAGCTTATAATGTAGATAAAGATACTGCTGGCTTTGAAGATAGGTTTGTAGCATGATACTTGGCAATGGTTTGCAGATGTTAACAAAGTCTTTAATTCTCAGTCATGAATTCATAATTCTTGACTAAAATATATACTGACATGCTAAAAACAGTATTGTGAAGTTAATAGGAGTTTGTGGCCATATAGTCTTAAAATATTACCTTACTCAATTTTTAGCACGCGGTTTCCCAGTGGAATACTTTCTCCACATATCTTTGCAATTTGAAGTTATTAAATTTATATGTGAAAATGTGGGATGACTGTCTGATCTTGCAAATTATCACCAGTCACAATGTGGAAGGCCTTCTCACATGATTGCTTGGCTGCCATTTCAGTGATGCCCAATTTCTGTTCAGTGATGCACTTTTTTCAGTTATGTTTTTTGAGCAGTTTCACAATCAAAAATTGTGAATCGTACAGTCCTCCTTGTAGTAGATACAGCATTTGTATAGATGTCACATCTCCCCAGGTACTATTTGATTTTGTTCTTATTTATACAGCCTATTGCGTTAATAAGGGACTAAGTCAAAGTTTAGTTGCTCTTTAACCATAACTGTGGGGCTTTATGTCCCTGGCCCCTGGGGTAAGAAATGAAACAGGCAACACAGCCTACATAGGTAGGAGCAGAACTGAGAGATAAAACGTACACTCTGCACAGATGTAGATTGCATTCCTGGCAGGAAAGCTGACTTCAGAAATAACTCAGGTAGGGATAGTGCCCAAGAGAATGCTTAAGGCCTAATGAGTAGAATTCTTTTAGAACTATTTAGCAAACATCCAAGCATTCCAGTAAGGATGATTGGCTAAGATGTCTGCCTGTAATGGAGTAAGCTTTAAATGGTTACATGGAGAAAACTGATAAAAGGATACTGTAAGAGCATGTGAATTGTTGAGAAACATCTTATTTCTATAAATAGACATACATTACAAGGCTTTCTGATCCTGACGTAATATGTGAGCACATTACCAAACAGGGCTAAGTTAATTAAAACATCTACGAAAACTAAGGGGGACTTGCAGAAGTTCCACATTTGATTATTCCTCAAAGATTTCTGGTAATAGTAGAAGTGCTCTGTTTTCCGTAAGTGCTCTATTTTCCCATGCTGAGAACCTTATATGGCAATTCATATCTATGACTGAGAATCTTATATGGCAGTTCATATCGATGACTGAGAATCTTATATGGCAGTTCATATCGATGACTGAGAACCTTATATGGCAGTTCATATCGATGACTGAGAACCTTATATGGCAGTTCATATCGATGGCTAAGAAGCTTATATGGCAGTTCATATCGATGGCTGAGAACCTTATATGGCAGTTCATATTGATGGCTGAGAACCTTATATGGCAGTTCATATCAATGGCTGAGAACCTTATATGGCAGTTCATATCAATGGCTGAGAACCTTATATGGCAGTTCATATCAATGGCTGAGAGCCTTATATGGCAGTTCATATTGATGGCTGAGAACCTTATATGGCAGTTCATATCGATGACTGAAACATGGAATAAAATAAAGAGCAAGCAAACATTTTATGTAAACCTCATTATTAATGGGGCTCAGTTCTTTCTGCTTATTTATAGCAATGATATATTGTATATATTTGTCAACATTAATTATATCACTTACATTAATAAATAAATTGTGTCTGTTTCAACTTTTGGGGCACCTTATAGCCTAAAGTTATCTGATTAGATTATACTCTTTACTAAGAACATAACACAATAAAATGTATTTTATCA
Organism: Pipa parva; assembly: GCA_019650415.1. Classification (NCBI taxonomy): domain Eukaryota; kingdom Metazoa; phylum Chordata; class Amphibia; order Anura; family Pipidae; genus Pipa; species Pipa parva. Next base: position 7,187 of record WMED01001466.1, read on the forward strand.
GCTAAACTCAAAAGACTAATGGGGTAATTCACCATAGTGCGAAGTGAGCTCCGGATCCTTCGCATCACTTCGCGCTGACTGTTATGCGCTCGCTGATGTCCTGCCCCCGACATCAACGAACGCTTTAAAGGGATTCCAGTCTCGGCGAGGCGACTCGAATTGGTCTCACCGAGACTGGAATCCCTTTAAAGCATTCGCTGATGTCTGCGTGCAGGACATCAGTGAGCGCATAACAGCATGTGCGAAGTGATGCAAAGGATCCGGAGCTCACTTCGCACATTGCTGAATTACCCCCTATATCTGAACCAGCCAACACCCCCACAAATGCTTTACGTGAAATGTAGCAGACATGACTGTCTATGCCCTTGTTACAGGAAAAACCATGCTATATCAGAACAAGGGCGCATAACAGTGTGTGCAAAGTGATGGGAAGGATCTGGAGCTCACTTCACACTATGGTGAATTACCCTCTATGGGGGATATTCACTAAGGTGCGAATTTGACTGTCTAATTCGCAAACAGTGGATTCCCATAGTAAATCTGCTACAATTTCCCAATTGTAAAGTCGCGATAGTTTTTTAAAGTTTAGATTGTGACAATTTTCCCATAATAAAGTCGCGACTGCGACAATATTCTCATTATAAAGATGCAACTGCGACAGTAGCAGCCTATTGCGACTGTCTTTATCTGGCGAATTCGCACCTATATGCAACCATATGGACTTTAGTAAATAACCCCCTGTATGATTTTCTGTTGAGTTTATTTATATGCTGTTAGTGTGGAAACTGTGCTCTTCCAATCTGCGTTTTATTTTTGCGCACAAGCCAAGAGACATGAAAAGTATATTATATAAACAGTGACTTGTCTGTCACAGCGGGGCATCCCTTAGATCTGCTTCAGCAATTAACTTTGCCAGTTCTTTTTAAGTACAAACAATAATAAATAACAATTCCTCTCTATTTATTTTATTTTCGATCTCACAGCATTCTCCTTAAGTAAATAATCTCTCCCAATCCCCATAATCTGCTGTGAAACAATACATGGTTTTAACATACGTATATATCCATGCTTCAATGCCACTGCTTGGTTTTTCTCTTACGAAACAAATGAAGTAATTGATTTAAAGAATATTTGTATCATTTGCATTGACTGTATAAAAGAAACAGCATCCAACAGATTTTTTTTTTCTAAATCTCTGCAGTTTTGAAAGCCGAACTCGAGCTGGATTGGTTAAAGCAGAAAGGGGCTGTCAAAAGAACACTTTTTATGGAATACCATCAGGCGCACCACGCGTTTGATCTTAAAATCCGAAAAGAGAGACCTTCCCAGTGCTTGGACTTTCTTGTTTATCTCAGAGTGAGTATGGGTTGGTTAAACTAACAACAACAGGAAATAGGGTGGGTTTGGTAAAAAGAAAAGGAAACAATGTTACAATGTGGATGTGGAGTTTATTGGGGAGTCAGTCGGACAGATAAATTGAAGAACTTCTATTAATAGTAGAACAATAGAAAAAAATATCCAAAAGATTGTGCAGGATCCATACCTTTATAACACTAATTTTAATAGTTGTCAAAATGTTTCTACTGTAGAACTCTTCATGGATTAGGTTTCCCATGGCCACACACAACAATTGCAGTGTGCTTAAGTTAATACTTAGAGAAGCCAACTCTCTGCTCTGCAGCAAGTGACTTAAATCCATTATTCTGATGTCACTATCATCAACAATTAGCTGTGGGGTGGCTTTGTAACCGGACATTAATCACTTACTGATTGTCTACACATAAATTAGGCCGCAGAACCGGCGCTAGTCCATTTGGGGGCCTTTTTAGTGCTTCATTTTTGTTGTGTTTTGTAAAAGCATCTATCTTTTGTTTAATATTAATTAATAGACCTAAAAGCTTTATCTTTGTGCCGCTATTATGAAGAACTTTATGGCGCAGGCAATTTTTCATTAATATTTCTAAACACAAACTTCACAGCATATTTCTCCTATGCGTCGCTTTTTCCTGCAGGAAGAAAATGAGTTCCGTGATAAACTGACTCCAATCAGTGTCAATTTGAATTATAGTCTGGATGAGTCAGCATATCTGAGTGAACAGGATTTAACACCAATACTAAATCGTTATAAGGAATCAACCATTCAGGAACAGGTAATACATACATTATTTCAATTACTCTATCATTCTCTAGTGGAAATATGAGAAAATAAGCTGTGTGCCATGAAGTTTTTGTGCAATCTGATGTGCTACATAGAAATATTGTGGTCTCTTTGGTCCCATGATTGAACAATCCGAAAAGTCAAAGCAACCAACTGGATCTTTAGGTCAGAACAATCAACTGTCATCAAACTTTGCTACTTCCCATACATACACAGAATAGTGAGAATAGTGTCTGAACTGGACAAACTTGGTGACCAAAACTTGTCCATGTATAGCTAGCTTAAGTCCTCAAATCTCTATTACCTCCAAGTACTTGAAGAGTAAACATGGCTAGTTGCCTAACTTTAGTAAGTTTTGATCTATTTCAGTTTGAAAGTCGGTGAACTTAAAAATGACTTACGCATAGAATAGCTTGAGATGACATTTATATTTCCTCACTGGGGAAGAGATGTAATATGAGCACAGGGAATTTGTAATGATAGCATTGCAACCAAAGAAAATACCAAATATTTGAGATCTTTGTAACTGTTGGCCTGTTGTTTTATTATATTCCCATGCAGGTGCACATTTTGGTAGACTGTGGAGAGGACAATATGTGCATTCCTGATCTGAAGCTGTCAGCCAGATCGTAAGTTCCAATTGATCCTTTGATTATTAATAATATAAAAATATCATGGAGGCAAGACCTATACAGTAGCTCCAGAAATGTCATAATTCACAAATAATGGTAGAAGCATAGTCTGGATGTTAGATGCTGCAAGTTTATCACAAACAAAATAACTATGATAGCAAATGGTAAAGCAACCAGGCAAAGCATAGCTTAGTATCCTATTATTTACTAGGACAAGGTTTACCATACTTTCAGAATTCATGCCTGGACCCACCATCACTGGGGTCCAACAAAGGATCTTCTGGTGAGCCAGTCCGACTTTGTTCGCTTACATGTGGTGCAGGGCTAGGTGTCAGATTCTCTGAAATGCTAATACTACAATGTTTATTTTGTATGTATGTGTTTTTCCGCATTTGTCAAAATGTGAAAAATGCCAGTGAAAACATTGGCGAGAGCCCTTATTAACTTACATGAAGAGCCACTGATGACTGCTTTCTATTATCACCAGCTTTTTTTACTACAAGAAATACTCTGCAGACCTTTTTTTTTTTTATTTTAAAATGCCTGGTGTCAGAACAGAAAGCAGTTGCTGGGGGCCCTCACCCAGGGTGGAATTTGCCCACCAGGACACAGGGGAATAGGAGAATGAGAAGACAAGCAGAAACTATTTTGATTAATGTCCCCTGATCTCTTGTTTCCTGGTGGGTTCTGCAGGCAGATGCTGCTCTCCTCAGGCTGTTCACTGACATTTGTTGTGTTTTTGCCACATGCAATAAAAAAACATGCAGCAAAACATATGATGTGATCTTGGTCTAGGTTTTGAGTTCCTTATATTATAAACTTAAGAATTTGAATATTGTGGTATAATTGTTGTGTGAAGGCTTGAATAAATGAGTACAGAAGCAAGGAAAACGATGAACCAGATGTGAGTAGTATTAAAGTAGTTCTACATGTGTGTTTGTTTCAGTCGTCCATCTACAGTATATACACTTAGTTGTTTATTTTTCATTGGGAAAGCATGCTGAGCACATCATTGTCTGCAAAAAGACATTACGCTTAACTCCCTGGCTGCCTCTGAAAGAGAACCTTTAATGTGCTTCTAGTGCTACAGTGGGATCATTCTACACTTACTGGCAATTATGTAGGACCATTCTACACTTACTGGCCATTAAGAAGAACCATTCTACACTTACTGGCCATTAAGAAGAACCATTCTACACTTACTGGCCATTATATAGGACCATTCTACACTTACTGGCCATTATATAGGACCATTCTACACTTACTGGCCATTATGTAGGACCATAGTACACTTACTGGCCATTATGTAGGACCACTCTGCACTTACTGGCCATTATGTAGGACCATAGTACACTTACTCTCCATTATGTAGGACCATTCTACACTTACTGGCCATTATGTAGGACCACTCTGCACTTACTGTCCATTATGTAGGACCATTCTACACTTATTGGCCATTATGTAGGACCACTCTACACTTACTGGCCATTATGTGGGTGGGACAGTGGGATTGTTATACACTTACTTGGCATTAGGAAACTTATTCATCAAAGTCTAATAGTCAGGTAAATGTGTGAATATGTATTTAATCACCACTTCCCTATATTTGCTTATTCAGCATACAGTATATGGTGAGGATGACTTCACTGCACTTCACTGGGGGAATTTACATAAATTCTTATGACTTCGCATCCTGCTTCTATTCAGCTGACTTCGCCATACTATGCATCAAACAGTGCCCATTGCTGTCCGCAGCTTCAGGAATAAGGAGAAATAAATTTACAATTATTTTGGCACAGCAGCTCAAATTTTTGGTTCAACAGTCGTATTTGCACTTTGATAAATAAGGCCCTATGAGGGACAGTGGGCCCATTTGTCTATGGTACACTAACTGGGCATTATGTAGGACCATGTTACATGTACTGGGCATTATGTAGAACCATGTTACAGGTGCTGGGCATTATGTGGGACCATGTTACATGTACTGGGCATTTTGTGGAACCATGTTACAGGTGCTGGGCATTATGTGGGACCATGTTACATGTACTGAGCATTATGTGGAAACATGTTACAGGTGCTGGGCATTATGTGGGACCATGTTACAGGTACTGGGCATTATGTGGGACCATGTTACAGGTACTGGGCATTATGTGGGACCATGTTACATGTACTTGGAATTATGTGGGACCATGTTACAGGTACTGGGCATTATGTGGGACAATGTTACATGTACTGGGCATTATGTGGGACCATGTTACAGGTGCAGGGCATTATGTGGGACCATGTTACAGGTGCTGGGCATTATGTGGGACCATGTTATAGGTGCTGGGCATTATGTGGGACAATGGAGTCCTATGTTAATTATTTTAACAAAATCTGACCAACTAAATCACTCATGTAAAAGCCATTTGCAAGTCTGCACTTCTGAACTCCTGAAACACATCTGGAAAATTTTGGAATAATTATTATTACTACCCCAACTACAAAATAAGCAGGTATCATAAATAACTCATTTCCTTAATGAGAAATGTGGCAAAAAATGTACTTTTAATTACATTCTGTTAGTTTTTTTTTTACATTAGATTTGTCTGAAAGCTCTTCGTATACATCTACAGACATACTGTATTGTGCTGTGTTATAATTTGTGTCTATTAAAGGACCATTATCAAAAAATAGCATTTTTATTGATATGTCAATTATTCTTCTATAGTACTTGTAAAAATGTTATCTGTTGAATTCTTGATTTGTATTGCTTTGTGCTTGTTTTTGATGTTTTTTGTTTACAGCCATCTTAGTATTTAAGTAAACAACTCTCCCCTAACCCCTTTGTTTTCTTTGTAACTTTAGACAATACAAATGTAAGGCTAGGTTCACACGAGCGTATGATGTGCAGCGCATAATACGCTAGTGTGCTTACCAGTGGCAGTGTGAATGCTCCCTCGGCATTCACATCCCTTCCTGTGTGTTGCATTTTTGGTGCAGCGCATATATGCCGTCCAAAATATGACACACAGCATTCCGGACCCAGCATTTGATGTGCAAGTGTGTTCAGAACTAGGTAAGTACCATCAGCTTGCATTGAGCTGCATTTTTTTTTCACGAGCGTATGATGCGCAAGTGTGTCCGGAATATGTAAGTACCAACGGCTTGCATTGAATATATGATGTGCTGTGTATCATACGCTCGTGTGAACCTAGCCTAAATCTCAGAAAGCCTAATTTATGATAGATGTCTGCCACCAGCAAAGAGAAAAGCCAACACTAAACAATAAGAATGAAATATTCAACTTTAAAGATTACATTTTATAATTACTGCATAGTAATTTTCTTTTTCTTTTGTCACTGGTCGTTGAAAAGTAATTTATGTAGCAGTTAAATAGTTAAATATTATGGTTGTAAAAACTGTGCAAAATGACACACAGTCCCTCAGCCCTGTTTCCTAGAAACAAAACCTTCTGTCAGGGGTACAGTTTAAATGGCTACAATCAGAGCCGGCTCTGGCTCTATTGGCGCCCTAGGCGCCCCCTCCCCTGGCGCCCCTATCCTGCGCCACCCACCCGCGATGCCCCTCCCCCGGCGCCCACCCTCCCGCGACACAAACCTTCGTGCAGGCAGCGATGCCCCGCCCCCTCCCCCGGCGCCCACCCTCCCACGACACAAACCTTCGTGCAGGCAGTGCGGGCAGGCGTAGGAGTAAATGTAGAAAAAGAAATGCTAGGGGCGCCTAGCATGAGATTTGCATCGCGCGATACTTACCATGACAAACTTTTTTTAATTAAATATATCTATGGAAAGGGTAGCCATACAGTATAGCTACCTTTTCATGTATATATCCAATAAAAAAAGTTTCTCACAGCAAGTATCACACGATGCAAATCTCGTGATACTTACTGGGAGAAACTTCAAAGCGTTCTCCTGAGTTATTAAATTCGAAAAAGCGCAAACGGCTTTTCCAAATTTAATAAATTTCGCCGTGACCTCATATACCTCATTGAATCAACTCCCTCACATTCTGGGACCATCTAACTGTACAGCAGGATGGTTTAACACAAAGGCAGTCTTAGAAAGCCTGAACACACTATCCTTGCTAATACATAATGTGTATGTGTAATGACATTGACTTACATTGAGAGTGATTAATTAAAGACACACCCCCCCCCCCCTCCACGTGCAGGACATCAGCGAGTGCATAACACCATGTGCAAAGTGAGCCGAAGGATTCGGAGCTCACTTCGCTCAATGGTGAGTTCCCCCCTTAGACAATGCAGTTGTAGGGTCTGGTTGAGGATGTACAGTTTGGAGAGGGACTCAAATTGATTTGACTATGTGGAACCAACTCTTTCTTAGTTATATTCTCAAAAGTGTCAAACATATCTTTTCACATGTTAACGGTTACATCATATTTCATTTATTAGGTTTTCTCTTATGTTGCATTTGACCTAGACACTTTACAATTGGTAGCAGTGAAGACTGTAAAAAAACTATTGATCGATTTCATTGTATTATGAAAAGTGACAACAGAAAGCCACACATTTAGAGATATCAATTATATATATGTTTACATTTTATCCATGTAATTTTTTTGTTAATTTGAGTTAATAAAGTTTCTAATCCATTTATAGAGATAAGAGTCAACTTGTCATAGGTGACGAAAACCATGTATTGTTTATTATAAACGCAAGAAATCATGGGGAAGGAGCTTATGAAGCTGAACTTCACGTGGTGATCCCTCCAGAAGCAGATTATATTGGAATTGAACGCAATATGGAGGTATTATAACAATATGTAACTTTTTTTTCTACTGCACAATAAAAGTCTAGCTATGTTAGCTGTCATTTGTTGTATATAATAAATTTGAGAAACCGTTTCTTTGAGGTTATTTTTTTTACATATTTGTTTATCCTTAATTGTCATATTTCTTTGATGCCGCTGTATTATGTTTTGCTGTTTTTAACAATGACAGTTTGAGATATCTGCAGAATGTGATGGAAATGTTGAAATTGCATCGGATTTGGGGGGTTGTAAAGAAAGTTAAAGATGGTGGGGAATGCCGTGCAATAAGATTCTTAGTATGTTGAGGGGTTTATTTATCAAAGTGAGAATTCGACTGTCGAAGTGCATTTGCATCGCTTTGGGTTGCTATGCCTCAATTCTCTAATCCTTATAAACTAATCAGAGTATTCCCATAGAGAGGATGCATCAGTAGCCATCTTTTGTGTAGTGTGGTGTAGTCTGTCAGACAATAGGAGCCCTGCCTTCAGCCCCCTAATTTGTCACTTTAATCTGATTAAGTAAAACTGGCAAGTGCAACGCAGTACACCTTGTCGAATTCACTACTGTGACAGACTCTGATGCTTGATGAGGCGAGCTACCTGTGCACGTATAGTGATGCGAAGTGCTCCATAAGTCCATGTCATAAGCAGTTCAATTGGTCTCAAATTTGTTACATTGCAGAGTTTTCTGAATACACAAATATAGGGAAGTGGCAAATAAATGAGAATTCACACCTTTAGCCAACAACACAGCCTTTCATGAATAAGCCCCTCGGTGGCAATGGTTGTTTCAAACAGAAATATATCCATACGCTATAACTGCTCTTCCAAAATAAGGACAGCTGGGGATTACACATGTTATTTCATATAACACTGCATACAATACATAATACTTGGGGTCCTGCAGAAACGGTGCTGTCATTTTATTCAACTTTTAATACGTTGTTTTTTAATCTTTGTTTGAAATCATTTAACTTCTCATTGCCCCAACTTATTGTCTGTGAGCCACTGTGGGGGACAGAATTTGTCAACCCTTCATCTCAGTTCCCCCTTTATAAATGCGTACAGGATCATACAGGCTGCTGACTTAATATTGAACATAACGTCTATTTCCCATTTAATGATTTCAGTTAGTAGCTATAACCTTTCATTGGTGGAAATCTCAAAAAGATCTCTTATCTAATGTAGCATATCCTCTCTAAATAAAGCTCATTGTCATCTATTTCCTGTTTGCAACAGAAGCATGCAATGTTATGGTTTGGTGTGAAGGACATTTGTGTAGGTGTGGTTTCATAAAGTGCATTACGGTACACAGTTTGTGACAGTATGCTGCAAAAGAATATATTGTTTTATGAAATGAAGTTTAGTAGAATTCCTTTACCATAAATGTGGTCTTTGAAGAAATGTATTTCTGTTTAATAGACCAGTAAAGTCATTCAAGTGCCTCATGTTCCAGAAATCTGTTTGTCAAGGTTAGGGTTTGTTATGTACACTAGCTTGGCAAAGGGAAGGATAACTGATTTGTGCAGGGAAAAATCTGATATTAAACAGCATAGTCACCACACAAAGCAACATACCCCAGTAGAGGGAAGGTAGAAACCCCCATAAAACACCTTTCCCTTGCTCTGATTGGAACTAGTTTAAGGCTGGTCAGTACCCCATAACAGGGTTACACATAGCCCAACTCAATCATTCATCTGAATAACAAGTAGCCATAAACCGCTTTGAATACTCCAACTAAACCAACAAGACTCAGTACAGATTTAATTAGATACTTTTTCTGGTGGAAGCATAGAATGGAGTGCAATAAGCTTTTGTGTGAAATTTACTAAGATCGTTTCACAATTTCACCAAAATAAAGTTAAGTAGAGGTTCCATGGAAAATAATATGAGAGTTCTGATTTGTGTATAGATTGTAATGGCTTGCTGCCATATAATCCACTTTAATAAGGAGAAGAAATGCAAGTAGTAAAAAGTAAGGAATGCTGGGTATACTGTATGTACAATGAATGTAAAATTGTATACTGGTTCAGGAGGTTAATGCTGAAGGCATACAGTATAACGCCCAGCAAGATCTGAGATTTCCTCATGTCTCATCTGTGAACATTTCAACATTGTTACTTAATAAGCTCAGATTTTATAAAATGCCTTTCAATCTTGCAAACATAAGACTATCATGATGTTTTGAAATGTTGCTGGGGAACCAGTTACTTAAACCGAAAATGCCTGCGTTTTAGGCAATCTGGATATAAGGTTAGCTTAACAAGTTTTTTCATTTGACGCAGCTTGTCGAACAGTCTTTGGCAGACCGATATCTCACAATATAATAAATTAAATGTAAAACTATGCAGTACTATAATGAAACTCCATTATGGTCAGGCAGTACACATATCTGAGTATTTCTGTACTGGGCTAGCTACACTTCATGGTGTATGTTTCCACTTACTGTTTTGCATAAATAAGCAATCAGGGCATTGGGAATTCTTGATAACATGAGAGAGCCCAGTTTGTGGTTTATACAATATATAATACTGTTCATTACTGTCAGAATACAAGTAAATATAAAGAAACAGCCTGGCCTTAATATGTATGCTGCACAAATAAAACATACATTTAATGGAGCATCCAAACTTCTTACATCTCATACCCAAGAATTATACCCACTGCCAGGATTAATGTGCCCCCTAAAGCTGTTGTCTACAGCAGGGCAGAGACATCCTTAGGAGAACAGAGAGCAGGCTGAGGGAGGAGCGTGCCTGCCTGCTTTTCTTACCTGCTTTACAGATAAGGAATTGTTGTCCTGTGACCAGTGGTGACACAAGAAAATATTGACATGGGGTGCATAGCGTACTGAATTTGAAAGGAATGAGGCCTGTCAACTTCAGTTTTTTCTTTCATTTGGATAATGATATCTCTTTTTATCCAAAACAGCAGGGTAGTTAACACAAGTGATCTGTCTACCGGGATTTTAATGATTTGTAAACGTGAGCCTTTATTTATGATTCTGGAGCTAACTGATTTTTATTTAAACAGGGCTTACTCAGACTCAGCTGTGAATACAAAATGGAAAATGACTCTCGTATGGTGGTGTGTGATCTAGGCAATCCGATGGTGGCTGGAACTAATGTAAGTGAATTCTGCAAGGTTGTGTCATTTTGTGTAATAAGGGAATACAAAAACACAATATGCACGCCAGGGAAAACCCAATTGAAAATAACCACAATAAGCAAAGATACAGTTACACAAAAACACCTCCTCCACCAGTGAGCATATCAGAACTACACTCATTCGAAATTTATTAAAGTTGTAAATTTTACCGATCGATCAAAATTTCAATCGGAATTTCGATCGATCGATCACTTCACCTTTAATAAATTTCGCATCTCATAATAGTAATACATCCCACCCATCCCTGTGCTTGATAAGTTAATTTTTCAGAACATAAAAACATAACCACAATGACGAAGTTTTCATATGGTGGGTCTGTGTAAGTAATACCATTTTGCTACTAATACAAACTGTATCTTGTTATTGAAATTACCATTATAACAAGTATTATTTTGATCTGTTTTAGATTTCAGTTGGTCTCCGTTTTGTTGTTCAGCGATTAGAAAATGTAGACTCTATCATGTTTGATCTCTACATGAAAAGGTGAGTTCCTTTATATCTCGTTCAGCAATATAATTTATCAACTATTTGAATGTCAACAAATCCTCTTCCCAAAACCCCCTTCTTCACCTTAGTCATTTGTCATGATCTTTATGTGAATAAAATGCTAGATATGCTCCAGTCAGAATGTTCTCAAGAGATTTTTGGGACTTTCAGTGTAGTAAGATGTAAATGCAAAGGGGGATTATGTCTGAGGAAGGTGAGTCTAACTTCCTTGAAGTTCTACGATAAACTGTTTGTGAAGAACAATGAGCATCTATATCTTTATTCACACATTATTAATAAAATACACAAAGAATTCACCCAGAAACTATTTCTACTAGTCAATACTCTATTCTTCAACAACAAAATAATTTGGAGGTTTACACTTTTTAATGTTTACATATTTGACTGAAAGAGATAGAGTGGATTAAGTGGGGCTTAGTGTAACATTATTGGGGATGTTGCTTTGGCTTATGGCTTTTACCATATTAGGAAAGATAGAAATAATACTCATATCAGTAGCCTAAACAGAAAGTTAACAGTGTGGTGGCTCAATGGTTAGTACTGCTGCCTTGCAGCTCTGGGTTCAATTCCACCCTGGACTTCACCTGCGTGAAGTTTGTATGTTCTCCCCACACCAATGTGGATTTTCTCCCACAATCCAAAAAAAATTCTATACGGGTTAATTGTGTGACTGAATAGGGAAACTAGATTGTAAGCTACATGGGGCAGGGACTGAAGGGAATGATGAATCTCTGTAAAGCGCTGTGTAATATATCAGTGCTGAATAAATACAATACATGAAACCAAACCGTATGCAATCTCCTGTGTTAGGAAAGGAAAATGATTGATATATGTATATTATAATTTATGTGCCACTTGGTTGCAAACTGCCGAACAATTTAAAAATGAAAATCAACAATATAATTATAATACGGACAGGTATAATACAAGTACAATACAGGTGAAGTCAATTACAAACATAAAATCGTGTAGATATATCATGACTTTACCGAGAGAAATCTCATTTTGTTCTCTGGACATTTCATTAGAGATCGAGTTTCTTGATTACAAGTTTTTGAATTTTTTTCCATGGAAAGGTAGCCGTGCTTTGCAATAGTAGCTTGGCTACCTTTCCAGGGAAAATAGAGAAAATTCAGGATCGAGAAACTTGATCTCATTATCTCAAATGATATCTCGCAAGAATACAATCATATTTCGCTTGGTAAAGTCGGAAGGACCCAGAGCGATCTTTCCGACTTTAATAAATTTCGCCCATTAATATATTTAGTCTTAGGCAGGTATTGAATCAAAGGATAGAGGATCTTGTTCCACAGAGCTTACAATCTATAAGACTTTAAACATGTTATTAGTCGTAGCACACTATTAGCATATTCCTGGGATCTATATAAATATGTCATGGTACCCGGATGCTTTTGTAATAAAAGTTGTTTATTTCTGTAATTGTTTGAATAAGGCATATATGTTACAATGAATAGCAAAGATTGACTTATGAAATTTACCATATATAAATGGTATATATCTCATTTAAAAAAGAAAACTTTGAAGTAAATCACTAGACATTTTCACCTTTTCCAAGCCATAGCATTAAGGTAATGCTACAGCGCAAATGAAGAAAACTGATGACACAATAAGAGAGCAATCTAGCAACCTTGGATTACTAAACCTACAGATGAGTTACATAGCTGTGAACAGACTTCCACTTTACGCATTAAATATTCATGTCAAATATTGGGCACAATGAATCATGGAAGTTTAGCTTGGGGCACTGGGGTCACAAGTACATATGCATTTAATCCAGATCCCTGAGAGCTTCATTTATCACTAACATTATCTGTTTTTTTCCACGGATGGGAATCGCATTATACTAACATTAACTCCAACAAAAAGTTAGGCATCAACTTTTAATGGCTCCATTAGTTGTAAAAAAAATATGTTTTTTTTTTCCATATTGAGACTTTGACTATTTCATACAAAATATTAGCTGTGAGCTGTGAAAGGAAGATAGACAAGGAATTTCTTATTTTAAGATCCAATTGGAATTACCCTGTGGCCACAGAATATTTTTTTAAACAGTTTATTTTGCCTTTAGTAAATATCACAGACCAGAAGCAGTAAGACTGGCAAATCTAATTAAGGCAAACATATTCCCTGTGTAAATGTAGCATTTACTTTTCTGTCGATAGTACAGAACTTGTAAGGGAAAATAAACAGAGAAGCATACACAAATTGCATATAATTCACACTTAACATTCCAATGACCAGAGTTTACTCGGATGACTATATTACACTTTGAGAGAGGCTGTATTTCCCCTTTACTTTGAAGAATAAAGAAAGCAGGATAGCACTGTAATTAGTATTTTACTGTGGCATGTATTTTCAATGAGTGTCCTGTAGCAAGAAGTCTAACCACAACAAACACAGTCTAAGTAAGGTTTTATAATTAAATAATCAAGTACTGCCATCTTGTCATTAGAAAGCCTTTAGTTTTGACATTCCTGTACTTTCCTATTTAGTTTACCCTTTATATTTTACCTTGATGTGCCACAAAAAAAAATGCCCATAATTTTACAGTGGTGCCCTAGCAGGCAACAGCAACTTTAAAAACAAATGTATGGTAGCTTGATATGGTAATGTTTCAGGCAGACATTGGTTTGAGACAGTCATGGTCTGCCTGAAATGTTACCCCATTATGGGGGTTATTCATCAACAGTGATTTAGTCACCCATAGCAACCAATCAGAATTTGTCTTTCAGAATTCTGTTTTCCCTATACCACTGAATGCTAATAGCTGATTGGTTGCTGTGGGTTACTAGATCTCTAGAAAGACCGACCCTGTTGATGAATTCCCAAATATGTTGCAATTACAAAAAAAGATCTAATGGATAAAAATGTGGGTGTTGGGAACGCTGCTAATCCTGATATAGTTATTAATTACTGATCAGCTTGAAATGTTTTATGCTCATTTACACATTTTAGTTGAATATCACTTTAAATGAAAACTCAAATGAATCTGTGCAAACTGCTTACTATGTTTACTATCTATTTAATGGGGATGAATGAACCCAGCTGACCCATTTGGTTTTGCGAGATTCCTTTTGTAAGGAGCTGCATCTCTGTCTATTTGTGTTGTTGCTGTTATCCAGTGTAAGATAACAGAAAGACATCTGTATAAACAAAGTATGCAGTTTTAATATTCAGCAAACTCAGAGCAATGAAGTCGTTCATGGAAACGAGGCCTTAAGGTTAACAGATAGTAGATTTGGTGGTGGAGACATAAATATTGGTAAAAAATGAATTTAGTCATGGAAAGAAAAACAGTTTTTGTTTTTGTAAAAATATCCAAATATTTTCCACTTTGAGACTTTTAATCTGGGGCAAATGTTTATGTTTCACTGCCAGCACTATTTAAAGCCGCATTCTTAAAATATATTTAGTTATCGGAGACCTGCCATTGGAGGCCAGCAAGAACTGAGTTCCAACTGCAAGAAAACGACTCCAGCTGAATTTATGATTAAATGATGTAATCAGTAAAAAAAAAAAAAAAAAGAACACAAAATCCCTACCAGATAACTGGAAAATCATTTGTGCGGCAACACTGTAGAATGATTATCCCAAGCAGAAGCTGGATTGTTTACTAGGATTGATTTAAAACAGCACAATCACAGAAAGAAAAAGTTTATTTGTGTAAGAGGCTGGTAAAATTGTCTATCATTCATGCACATTTTTTTGGAGCTTGTTAGATATAAATAAGTGAGCGAGTCTGTGATATATAATCGTGTGGGGTTTGTTTCTGTGTGTTGAGATGTATTTAAAGCACATAGCAGAAAATATCACCATTATTTAATTCATGCAAGCCTTTAACCTCAATTAATTAACTTGATCGTCCTCATGTGCCTTGCAATAGGCATTAACACCTAAAATTAACAAAAGTAAAATGGGATAGACTTTGTATGCAAGAAACAAATAGATGCTTTTATTTCCAAGCTCAAGGAATGTATTTGTGTAAGAGTTTGTACATGTTTATATACCTTGTGAAATCCAATAGTTTATTTCACTGTGTGGACTGTATATATATATGTGTATATATATATATATATATATATATATATATATATATATATATATATATCTTTGTCAATCTTACAGGATTCTTCTTCATTTTGGATCTGTGTGTATTTTAATCTATTATAGCGCCATACCACATATAAATAACAAATAATAACCAAAACTAAGACAACTGTTTCAATTATCCTGTAACTGGTTAATGATTTGGGGAGCTTATTTTCACAAAGGTTGAAGTGACTTGGATTGAGGGTTCCCAATAATCATTATTTTAACAGAGTTATAGGATATATAGAGTGGTGCAAGCACTAGTAAAGGAAGATGTGGACCAGCAATTGTCATTTGATGTTTTACAATGTGAAATGCAAACAGCCAATCAAAAGCATTGATAGGCAAAAACCCAAAGCCCAGTTTTTTTCTTTGGTTTGTTTTATTTTTAAGACTTTTGGAGACTGAGGGAATTTATAAAAACTTCATTGTCAGTGTACAAAATGATATGCATAGGCAGAAGGCATCACAGGCATTGACAAGGGAGTTTAATTCTGTTTCAGAAGTCTCTGGGTACTATAGTAACACTGCTTCAGTCACCTGATCACCTAGCGGGCTTCCACCCTTAGCCCACAGTGGAGATTGTCACTTGTACTTTTTATTAAGTGTTGTTCTGAAGTTAACCAGCCAGACAGGTGTGATGTGATTATCTTAGGTGCTGCTCATATTTTGGGGTGTACATCCCACTACAAAGTATCACAGTTGGAAAACTGCCAATATGACATTTGCCTTTTTGTTTCTTTGCCCTGATGAGAAGTTCAAAAATGTTTCTTTTTTTAAAAAAAATCCTGGAACCGCATTGAAATGGGCTCCACCCACTGAATTACATTAAAATGCAACATGTTTGCAATAATTTCATATGTTGAAATGTCCCTGAATTATTAACTAACCTGGAAACCTAATCAATTGATGAGAGATTATATAACTGGTATATTAAATCAAATCAATAATAAAAGAATGGTACTATGCCCATTATATGACCATTAAATACCAATAATGCTATAGTCATCATTCTGTATCCAATGAATAGCTAACGCCAATAGCTGACTTGCTTAGTGAGTAAGTCACAGCTGACATGTCTGACTTATTGGGGGAGGTGAGCCAAATTATAAGGAGGCTGGCTGACAGTACCAGATATGTCAACCCTGACCTCCATGATACATTTAGACCCATGTTATTTCAGGAATGCTCAGAACATACAATGTCTGGACATCACATCGCTATCTTCCTCAAATCACACTGGGTGATTTATTGAAGATAAGAGGAAGAAGGAAATGTTCCTCCTCAAAATATGCGTGTCCTGTGTCTCCTGACCATTCAGCCACATCTGTCAATTAGTCAAATATGCTTTTACAAGAAATGATCATGATTACAACATTTCTGCAAATGTTTCCCATTGTCCTCCTGACAGTTTTCTGTTAAACCTTTTAATCTTTTGCATTTGTTATTGGCTCCAGTTTTAACATATTCTATGCATACTTTTTTAACAGTTCCAACAAGGACAATCCCTACAGTAACAATGTCAGTTTGCAGATTAACATAACCGCAGTGGCACAAGTAGAAATAAGGGGGTAAGTATGGAGTTTGTATGTTCTCCCCATACTTGCATGGGTTTCCTCCGGGCACTCCGGTTTCCTCCGGGCACTCTGGTTTCCTCCGGGCACTCCAGTTTCCTCCCACAATCCAAAAACATACATCTGTGTGTGTGTGTGTGTGTGTGTGAGACAAAATAGGGAAAACTAGATTGTAAGCTCTATGGGGCAGGGACTGAAGTGAATGATAAATCTCTGTAAAGAGCTGCGTAAAATAGTAGCGCTATATAAGAAATAATAACAACAACAACAAGTAAAGCTTTCATTAGCAAAAAAATGTCAGGTTATTTTTCTGCAATTTTCAGTCTTTCTTCTGGAGGGGGGTGACCAGTTTTGTTTTGTGAGAAAAATCTTTTCCTCTTACAAAAAAAATGGTAACAAAAATAATTGAATCTCAAAAGGCAAAAAAAGTGTTCAATGCGGTACTGCCTTTGAGGTCCGTAGCCCATCTCCATCATTTAGCCTTATATCCAGATTCACATAACACATACTGTACATTTTAATGATTTAAGACTGTAATAAGTAGTTCGGATCACACCAGGGTACAGGGAGCTGAAGGCTCCGAATAGAAAAAAAAAAGAATTGTACCTTATGGAAGAGGGTGAAAAAGACTACACTATGATATAAAAACTACAGTATGACATAAAAACTACAGTATGACATAAAAACTACACTATGACATAAAAACTACACTATGACATAAAAACTATACTATGACATAAAAACTATACTTTGACATAAAAACTATACTATGACATAAAAACTACACTATAACATAAAAACTATACTTTGACATAAAAACTACACTATGACATAAAAACCATACTATGACATGTGCAGTGAATAATTTCACATGCAAATCCTCAATGATATAACCAAATGGTTCAAGCAACATTATGAAAATGGCAATACTTAGGGCATGGATGTTTAGGCAGGAAGGTAATGGGACCCAAATTTTGGTCTTATTCCCTCCAGTTTATGCCACTGTTACTTAAGTAGTCTTTTCATATAATCTTATTTTTATTTATTCATTGTTTTCAAAAGAAATCAGCCAAGGATTACATGAATAGAATCTTCATGGATGTTTTTGCTGAAGGCACTCACTTACCACAACCTGCAGGTTCTTTGGTAGAGTACTAGATAACATTTGAAAAAAAAAATCATTTATCCGCATTTAAAAGTGACCTCAGTGTATGCGATGCTTTTAAATACCCATTTATTTAATAACGGCTGGAAATAAAACCTCATAGAAACACTGTGTTGGATACTTTATGAATAAAATAAATATAGATATCACTTAATGCGTCCATTTAACCTCTTAAAATGTGCTGCCAGTAATGGCAAACCGATTCGCTAAGTAGATACTTAGAGGCTAGGGATCAATTTACAGAAAATTCAAAAGAGAACAGTCATTTTCAAGTCAGAATAACGTACAGATGTTCTATGTGATTTATTTGATAAAATACAGATGTTTGATATACAATAATGCAAATGAAAAGCCTATTTATAGCTCATGCTTGAGATACCTTAGTTTTTGGTTGAGTGAAAACATATTCAGTACAACATAATAAAGATCTTCCCAGTTGTACCATAATTGAGGTTGACTATTTGCAAATATAAAACATAAATACTTCTGTGGAATATATGGAAAACTAACCCCCACTAGGTATAAGGTTTGGCTGGTCCAAAAGTCTGAAATAAAAAAGGGTTAAACATTCCATACTAGTGTCTAAGGGGGCCCCTTGGGCAGAAATAATGAGATTATTCGCTAAACAGGAAAGGAAAATGCTACCATTGAATAATCCCACAGGGAGAAATTGATAGACGTATGGAATATTTTAAGTAATGCGTATCATATAATCTATTATGGACCCCCCATCCTTGGCTACCTAACCAAATCTTAGTTGTGATTATGACTATGGTCTCCTGTTTTTACAGTGAGAGAAGTTGGTGCATGCATGTTCTCTCAGATTAGTGAAGTTCGTAAAATACAGTGGTGTCACGATAGCTTGGGGTTTGCAGGGCTCCATGGAGGATTTAACACTTGCCCCACCTAAGGCACGGAGTCTAACTGATCCCCGGTCCTCACCCTTAACCCCCGCAAGGAGGTATGGCCTTTGCCGCAAGGGGATCCCCAGGTCGTGGCCCCTGGGGTAGCCACCCACTAGTGATGAAGAAGTGGTGGCAGAGTAGGAGGGAACTACTAAGAGCAAGATCACCAACAGGTAAACTGGAATCACACGGGATAGCAGGACCTATAATCAGGCAACGAGACAACCAGCCTGCTGTGTATATATAGGCAGAGCTTAAGGATTGGCTGGCAACAAGCTACCAGATGAGAGTACACAAGATTTACAATACAAAGCAGGTGTGCAAGGTGGAAAACAGGAGCGAGGAGGACAGGAGTCAGGTACTAATCAGTAGTAAAGGATGAAACTTCAGGTGGCTCTGTGGCACAGAGGCAAGGTCACCACATACAATCAGAACATCCAGGGTTCAACTCTCTGGACCAGAGCAAGCGCTGTGTTACAATAGCACAATATGTGCTATTTCGTTTTAAGCAAAACAATAGCAGCAAAAATAATAATACACAAAAACTTATATACCAAAATTTTAGCTAGTGCAGCACAGAAACTGAACCAAGGCACCACAAAAAGCATCTCATGGCAGTGCTTTTTGTGAGTCTTTACTTCAGCCTCATGGCTTGCCATAAATCATTTCTCCCAGCAGAATTCTCTTAGGATTTCTCTATACTACATGCTTCAGCCCTGTCTTAGGGAAGGATTTTCACCTCCAAACCTCTGGAAACTACCCTCTTTTTACTCCTCGGTGGATCTGAGCTGCTGCAATCCTCACTGTGTGTAATTCACATGACCACTTGCAAGGAATAGACCCAGCATCCCTTCTTAGGCATTACTATTAGAAGTTTGCAACATTAATCATACTCTTAGTTACCTACAGATAGCAGAAACCCAAAGGCAACTAACAGGAGGAGCATTACTAATAGGGGAAATATATCAAGGACACGTTATTAACCTGTTGCTGTTTTATAATGCTCAGTGACATCACTGCTGTTTCAGGAAATAGGAAGCTAAGACCAATGGGCTTGGATTTTTACAGCTGGAAAGCGCTTTGAAAACAGTTCTCTAGTCACCAGAACTGCTTTAATCAAAACAGATTTGAATTTATGCTATTTTGTAGGAGCAATGCCTAACCCACCATCCTGGTGTAAATATGAACTAGTAACTTGGCTTTTGCAGAGATGCTCTGTAACTGACTTATTATGTCAATAATACCCATTCTAAAAATCTAGACATTACTTACATTTTACATTACTAAACTGCCAGAAATTACCTATATATATATATATACTG
>WMED01001467.1:10401-27494 GCA_019650415.1 Pipa parva
GGGGGGACCCCGGGTGGAGGTTGCCTAGGGCCCCAATAGGGCCAAAGCCACTACTGGGTAGTAGAATTACTCATTTCAACTTGTTTAGGGTGAATTATTGCCATTTGTTGTGGCTCCTTTCAAAGTATATTTTAAAAAGCAAATCATATTATTATATGTATGTATGTCTAACACAGTATAGAGTCATGCAGCTACATTTATTTATCTTTAAGGTGACTACAGGTTATTGCTGTTTCACCACTTTAAAAGGAAATTATCCTTCACTAAAATAGTATAGTATGTCATCTAAGAAACTATTTATGTATAGTTTTGTCAATGAAGTGGACTGTTATGGACGCAGATGTATGCGTAGTGTGGGGAAGTCAATTGAATAGAAGTAGGATGCAAAGTCATGCAGAGTGATGCGAATTCCCCCAGTGAAGTGCCGTGAGGTCATCTGCCGTGGATGAAGGAGGATGACTCGGTAGAAGCATGGCTAGTGAGGAATGTGCCCGTGATAGGGACGCGGTAGAGACGCCAGTGGTGTTGGAGGATGGTGTATGCAACACAGAAGTGCTGTATAGCACATCTTTACAGGTAAGAATTTAAACTTTTTTTTTAATTTGATAAGAATTCATATTTACTAAAAGGTGTTAAGTAGCATAAATAATCAAATGTTTTGTTTCTTTTTTACTTTCAGCCAGACTGTTCCTTTAAATCCATGACTATCATAGTTTCCCCATTGCAGAGTTTTCTTAATAAGCGAACTTGGGGGAGTGGCGATCAAATGTGAATTCATAGCTATACATGTCTATTTGGTCTTTAGTCAATAAGGACCCGCATCTCTCATATTGTATAAAGCAAGGCTATGCACATTCACTCGCATTTCTCAATGAGCCCTACAGGAACTTTGCTAGTAAATAATAAGTTACTTCTATGATGACAGTTTCCATGGCAACAAACAAATGTATATTCTTAAAGGCAGATTTTAGGTCAGCAGTTCCCAACCTTCTGTTATAAACAATATCCAACTCCGTGCGCTGAGTATATATAAATAACAGAAATTCACAGCTCTAATAATGCTGCCATACTCTACCCACAATGATTCCAGTAAATAGACTCATAACTTTCCCTTCATTTACCTACTTTGTTGCTAATGCTGTCTCGGGCACTTCCTACCTGCTTATTTACATTTGCCAGCTGGTTTTCTTTAAATTTAAATTAAATGGACTATCTATGGGGGTCACAGATTGAAATTTTGGGCAACATTTTTTAAAGTATAAAAGGCCATTTTCGACTTTTCGACTAAAAAGTTCGATAAAAAAATGTGAAAATGATCAAAAATTTGCAATCAAATTTTCAATATCGTAATATTGAAAAATTTGATATCACAATATTGAAAATTTGATAGCGTGATATAGAATTTTTCCATTAAAATTATCGATATTACGGATTTTCTATTGAAATAAACAGATTGAATTTTTTGATATCGCGACATCGAATTTTGGATATTGTGGTAACAAATTTTAATTTTTGTATAAATTACTATTCGATATCGCAATAATGGATTGACATTATCGATATCGATATTTTCGATTTTATTAAATTTTGCCCAATTTAAAGTATTATTACAATGCAAAACATTTGGGATTTCTACTTTGAATACCAGAGTCCCATATGGATTAAATGAGCAATCATTTCTTGAATAGAAGATTATTATATTTAAATCCTTTTTTATTTGTAATTTGATGTTAGTTGATGAGTGATATGGTTAATGGTAATTATAAGGCTCTTTATATAATGATCCTTATATAATAACTTTTTTGCAATAATTTCATGGGTGCAAGAAGCTGTATCTGTTTTATCTTAGATTAGATTAGATGAGTTTATTGTCACTGAGTAGTACATATATACATACCAGCAACATTAAAGTATGTCCAAATATAAATATACATTATAAAACACGAGTACAATAAATTTGTATATAATAGAAGAATAAATAAATATTAGAGGAAAAGAAAAGTTCAATCAATAATTCAAATAAATACAAAAACAAGCAATGCAGATTGTTTATCCGGGACAGGGACACAGGATATTGCAGAATAGTGGATGGGGGGGGGGGGGGGGGGGGGGGGGGGGGGGGGGGGCTATGAGTGGAGCAGGGAGAGGTTCAGTTTGACAATGATATTAGGAAGGAAGTTTTTTCTAAGTCTGTTAGTCCTTGAGTTAAGGCATCTGTAACCATCTGTATGTATATTTACTACATTGAAGGCGCTCATTTATAAAAGTGCAAATTCAACTGCCGAATAGTCATGTTTAACTCTAAACTCACATCTATTCTCCACATCTTGAGGGTGATATCACTGCACTTTCCTAGGGATTTAACAGTGGAATTTGCATCATTGCACATGACTTCTCCTCCTAATATTATCCAACTAACTACAATGTACTATCCTAAATACCCTGTCTGATGCTGTTTGCTTCATCGACAATGGTAGTTATCACTGAGTAAGTAAAGAGTAGACCATCAGAGCATAATGACACAAAGTGACACGACTCTTTGACAGTCAAATTCACACTTTGATGAATAAGCCCCTGAAGCCTTTATCAAGGAAACAGGCAAAGGGAGTAGTATGGGACATCTATGGAAAACAAGTACAACAACATTTTGCAAACACCTTTAACATCCTGGGAGACAAAAAAATCCAATAAATATTTATAGAAAAATGGTCTAACCATCCTCTATCGGTCGTTATTTTTTTTGCTCCATACTCTTTCCATGAAATGGGAAAATAAATATCATAAAAAGAAATGCTCAAAGGCAAATTACTCATTAGAATATGTCTTAAACAAATAAGATTAATAAAAGGGGAATAACCACATTCTCCTTGTATATTGAACACTTATAGGAAAATAAAGTAACCTTGTTTTCAAAAAGAGATATTTCTACACTGCATTGCCTTTCAATAGTAACACCAAAAAAACAAAAATGCCTCAAATGCATTTATATTCACTATATATTCAATCTATGGTATCACTGCAACACCTTAGTTTTAGTAGAACGTAAGAAAAGAATATCACCAACTGGTTCTTCTCTTGTGTTATGGCATCATGGGAATTGTAGTCTATCTAAACAAGCTACAGTATAATACTACAACCTTAAACTAAACGATTCTGGTACAAGCAAGAGCTGACTTTAGGAAAACACTTAAACAGCTGTTTTATTAACAATGCTTATCAAGAGCTAAAATAGGTTTTAAGATGTAAATGTATTTTATTTTGTTTTTCAAAAGTGCCATTGTTTTTTATAAAGCATAAAGTACCCCCTTCTGTAGTTTATAAGGATATTAACGGTCACCTTAGAGTTCCTATTATAACTCAGCTTGTGACCATGTGTATTATAAAGGATAAAGTACCCCATTCTGTAGTTTATAAGGATATTAATGGTCTCCTCAGAGTTCTCTGTATAACTCGGCCTATGGCCATGTGTATTATAAAGGATAATGTAGCCCCTTCTGTGGTTTATAAGGATATTAACAGTCACCTCGGAGTTCCCTGCATAACTCAGTCTGTGGCCTCGTGCTTTTATATGGACATGGAACTACTCATTGTTTATTAATATCCTTATAATTTACAGAAAGGAGTACAGTATCCTGAAAAGAAGGGACAATAACACTGAAGTAATACCATAAGACATATGAGTACTTGTAAAACCTAGCCTGCCCAGTTTTGTGCCTTTATATGGTCACATAACTCCTTGGTGCCTACTGATATGCCCAGACTCAGCTGTATTCCTATATATCTTTGTCTTGATAAATTCTGAAGTCCATTAGTATCTCAGTAGGAATATATTATCTCTTATTATTTCATCTATATACTGTACATATAGAGTGTATATTTTTTATCACTCTATGATTAATAGATATTCAAATGCAGTCTGTATAAGCTAGTGCTTTTATACCAGTGTGAACCCGGCCTTAGAAAGAAGGAAGAATACACGGAGTGATGACTTTATAGTGAAATGTAATATCAGAGCCACATGCATTGATCTCCGTTAACTCTGAAATTTCACTCTGGAATCCTGCCAGAATATCCAACAAAATACATTAATTAATTTTTATATAATGCCTAATATTCTTGATTATACTATATTACTCTATTATAGACAATATACATGTAACAATTCATAGTAAAGAAACTTTAAACTAGAAAAAACTATGAATTTTGCTTATTTGTTTTTGTTTTGATTCTTCATTTCTAACTTTCACTACAGAACACCAAATGTAGAATGTAAATATCCATAATTAGACAGGGCAGAAGTATGGGGGCCAGACTCAGTTACCTCTGTTGCTTTGATACTGCTTGTAGATCTTTTATACATTATGGTATTTTACAGACAAACATCTCATGGCAATTCTAAAATAAATTATTGAGTGTTTGACTGACATCAACACAACTGGACTGCTTCTATTATCTGCAAATAGCTTGCTCTAATGTAGGAACACTTCACATTTCCTCATGGGATTTGTATTATTCTGACAATGTTATGTTTGAGCAGTGTATATATCACAAGCATCTATCACTGGAGCTTGAATACTGAATGGGGGTACCCTTTGGGATAGAATCAGTATGGATCACTATACTCATTCTGTTCCAAGGAGATCATCTGTTGGACCTTTCCTTGTAGCTGCACTCCATCAGTAGAAACCTCAGCTATGCTGACTTGCTTACTGGTCTACTTACATTCCTTACGCAGGATCATTATGTTCATCACAGTTGTTTAGTCTGATGCCAATATCTTCTTACAGGGGTCTTAATGCAGAACCTTTATACTTGTCAAAGAATCTCCCCTGAAATTAGAGCTTCTCCTCACATCATAGATTTTTACTGCTCTACAAATCAAAAAATTGAAAATGAGATACATTAAAAATGCTGACTGTTCCAAGCATTGTTCCACAGCTGGGCAAACACCCAGTGCAGTATACATGAATATTGCATCCATCCATACATTAAACAGTCTCAGGTTAGCCAACCAGATACAGATAAAATATCAGGAATCAGCATGCCAGGTTAGATGAAGTCTGTACTCAGATTTCCTATATCGTGTTCCAGACCACACATCTGTTATTCCATATTTTGGCTTTTATATGATGTTTCTACTGCTGTTACCTTATTTAAACTCTCCAGATTGTTTTTGGGATGTTCAATATGTTTCAAAGAAGCATGAATTCCATGCAAACTGATGGGAACATTTATTGTAGCTTATAAAAAAAACTACTTGGTGTGATAATTTCAGATTAATTTTATAGTGCCAAAAAACAGCTTGGTGTGATAATATCAGATTGATTTTACACTGTAAAATACAGTAATATGGTTCCTAAAATACTTTAGATATAGAAAAAAGATTTCATCTTGAAAAAAGTCGATTTAAAATAGGTTTCATATATATATATATATATATATATATATATATATATATATATATACAGTATATGTATATATATACTGTATATACTGTTTTTCATACACACAAAAAAATGTATATGTAACAAAAATGTATAAGAAAGTGCAGTATTACTATGGTGAGTGTTTTCCTGAGAATAAATTTCACACACCAATTGGGTGGATAGAGATAATAAAGCAGGGGTAACAGTAAGAGCAATTTGAAGTCTCTTATGGACAGGTACTCAGCAGACACTTAGAAAGAAATCTTCCCAATTAAATCTAAAACTAATTAACCTCCTTCAATCCAATTTCCATCTTCAGTCAATCAATCCTCATTAGAAGCTTAGATGCACTTGTACATATCAAAAAATAAGAGCGCAACATGTCAAATACATTAATTGTATACAGTTTCTCAAAAGTGGATACTCACAAGGTAAAATCAATAAAAAATGTTTATCTCCAATCAGATAAAATCTCCAACAAAGAATATGATGATCAATCATTCACAATCCAGGTGGTTATGGCTTTAAACATAGGCATCAGCACTCCTTTACCTTTACATATAAACTGAAAGATGGTCTTACTACAAATAAAACTGCCTGCTGTATTTATTCAAAACTTTAATTACATAGTTTTTACAAGGTCTTTAGACCTAATGTGGGCAAAAGCTCCATAGCGTATGTACCATTAAAGACAAACTATTCAAGATGCATTTGTGTTATCCTATACAATTTTCTCACAATTATGATTGAATAACAAAAACTCTTAGCAAAGATAGAAAAACTCTAACAAGAAGTCAAGTCATTTTAGGAGATGATCTAACTGTTAGGAGTTTTACTTACCTGTCTCCCTCGCTCCATGGCTGTTCTTGTAGCACCGGAAATGTCGCCTTTTTCCCGGCGCTCGTGTCATGTTTGCGTGCTGACATCACAGTTGTGCACGTAGTTATTATGCGGTTCTGTGCGGTCATGTGACAGGCTCCCTTATTAAATAAAGGAGCCTGTCAGTAGCATAGGTGGCTGATTATAGGATTCCATAGATGTTCCCTGGAGTGTTAATTGTTTCTCCTGATTAAAGTTAATGACCATGACCTGTTCCAAGTTATTGTTTGCCTTCTGCCTGCCCTGACCTTGCTTAATCTTATTGCTCCTTTACTTCACTTCTGGACTATAGCCATAAGGACTGCAACCTGTATATCCCACCACAGCTAAGACTTAACCTCCTTGCAGGGGCTCTGGGTGAATAATGGGGTTACCTTAGACTCTGTGCCTTAGGGTCTGTACACTACCTAAGCTGTCCAGTGACCCGCTACTACCACCTTCTCCTCATATTCTACCAGCTAAGCCTGACACCTCCTTGGGATTGCTCAGTAATGAATTGCCATTACTTCAAAAATCACTAAAAATCACTACAAAATATGACCCCTGATGATGACTTTGAGGCATACTTGGCAATATTTGACTTCTGGGAAAAGATGTCAGGGACTACTCAAAACTCATAGAGGAAATTCTGTTCTAGTTAGGAGATGCATTGTGGTAGTTACCTACAGGGTCTATGACTGGAAACATTGATCTGATAAACCATCCAAGTCCCAAATGTTTCAAAAACCTGAAAAGCTGATGACTACTAATATTGTGAACTGTACTGTCTGTGATCACTTCACCCATGCACTAACACTGAAAGTGGCATGCTGAATCTGTTATGTGTCACTCAAGGATGCAAATGAGTTGTTTCACCTAACTCTAAGCAATAGAATGCCAAAAGGAGATTGTACGAGTGCCACCAACAGTGGAACTGGTAACTATACAGCAGTTAGGTCAATACTGCTGTTTTCCAAACCAACTGTAAGATGGGGGTGTTAAATTTTGAGAAATATTGGCTACATTTGTCCATCAAAGTGTGAAGAGGAAATACAGGAGTAGCTGTGTACACACAATTTGTATAGAGCACCACTTAGGGGGCCACAGAACTGTTCTCTTAAAATAGACATGAACACCTTAAAAGTACTGTTGGTATATCAGTTTGTTAACTTAATTGCATGCAAAAATCAAAACAATATAAGCTTTAAATATGCAAAACTTCTGTAGCTTTCCCTTTATCAAATGTGATCCCTACAGATTTTATACATATGTATATAAATGTTAAACCCCACCTATACAAAATTTCACCATCCAATAAGAATGTAAGGGCGGGTCCAAAGATAATTGTGCTTCCCCTTTTTTCATTTATATAAAGTATAAATCCATGATCACCAGTCCATAAATGAATTCCATGTGCAGAAGTCCAGAGAATTCAGACTCCAACAAGGTTGAAATTTATTAAATTCAGAAAAGCCGTTTGCGCTTTTCTGAATTTAATTACTCGGGAGAACGCTTTGAAGTTTCTCCCGGTAAGTATCGCGATATTTGACTTGTGCGATACTTGCTGTGAGAAACTTTTTTCATTGGATATTGTCACCATGAGCGTCACTGAGTAAGTGGATCCTCTTACCACTACGGAAGTTGGCACAGGTTTATCCGAGGTTCGGAGTCTAAGGAGCCTCCGGTCTTCACCTTTAACCCCCCCGCAAGGGGGTACTGGGCTTTGCAGCAAGGAGACTCCCAGGCCGCGACCCTCATACTCACCCTCCCTAATGGGGTAGCTGGAATAGGCGCAGGACGCAGGTACAGGATACTTGTACAAGGACAGGCACAGGATACTTGTATAGGAACAGACACAGGGATCAGGAACCAGGATCAGGAACAGGCACAGGGACCAGGGACCAAGAACAGGTAATGTAACTTTAATTACAAAATGTCGCTCAAAAACGCGACGCCGGCCACCTGCGCACCCAGTGCTTCTCAGCACGGGCGGCTGAAGGAGGAAGAGACGCTGCTGGATCGTGAGTCAGGTATGTGACAGATATATACATGGAAAGGTAGCTATACTGCATGGCTACCTTTCCATAGATATATTTAATTTAAAGTAGTTTCTCACAGTAAGTATCGTACGATGCAAATCTCGCGATACTTACTGGGAGAAACTTCAAAGCGTTCTCCCGATTAAAGCTGGAAAAGCCGAAAAGGCTTTTCCGCCTTTAATAAATTTCGCCTTCAACAGTCCATAAATGATAATGAAAAAACAACCTGGGCCTACCTGGTCACTCACCCTAACAGTCATTAGTAATAAAACTTTTTTAGTATTAGCGTAACTTAATTTCAGTAGTTAAATTTGAAACACAAGGATTCTATGTTACAATCAAAATAGAAATCAGAATTGATCCATATTAGATTAGTCATACGCTTATGTTGCCATAACTAGTCTTAGCCATTAGATTTACCAGTTGTCGGTTTATAGCAACAACTGGACTAGTCAGTCAATCAAAATTCGTGAGAGAGATAAAGAAAAAATTACAATTAGAATTACAAAAATAGTTTCACTGTCCAATAATCATTCAATCCAAATGGTTTAATTTTTTTTGTCTAATATGCCCCTCAGTTGGAGGACCATATTTACATTCCCTCCTCTACTTAGACAATTAAAGACTTCCACCACTTGCCATTTTAGTTGTAACACGTGGTGTTTTAAGGTATGGAAATGCCTAGGAACAGAGGTATCCATAGAGTATTTAGTCATTGAGTGCTGAAGGTTATATGCAAATCCCAAGTAAACCAGAATATAAGTGAATTTTACCAAAACTAGATTGTTCAGCATTCAGTGTCATCTGATAATTTTCCAATAAATCAGTTAATGAACTCTCCTTAAATGTTAGTTTTCTCTATTTTTGGAATGTACTCAGTATGCTTCACAAGATGACTCTTGCATGATTTCTTTGAAACTGAATAAGTTGAAAAGGGCCAATGTCCTACAACCTCTAATTGGTGCAGAACACAGCAAACCATAGAGTCATGGAGAGATATTCAACCAGGCAGTTATCCTTGCTAATGATGCAGTCATGACACGGACAGTAGGATAAAAGGGCTTGTAACAGCACTGCTGGGAAATAATCAGCTTAGCGCATTTATATTTAATAAACTCATTTGTCAGAAATGATACAGTTTCACAAATAGTGTAGTATATCTGTACACAGTACATTATATCTGTAAGTGACCAGAAAGCAGGGTCATTTATCTGTGTCAGTGGATTATTTACAATTTCATAACACCCAGTCTTCATTTAACTGATCAGTTAATTTAGCATATTTTTAGATGCTGTTTCAAACCATCTTGGAAGAACGTAGAGTGTAATGGGTTGCAGTAAAAGAGTTAACATTTTGGACTAATATTAATTTTATTTATAAAGTGAAACAGTGGTATATTTCACCCTAATCCTTTTTAGTTTTATGTTTATTATATTATATTTGTATATACAGTATTATGATTCCAGAGAACGTCTAAGGCTTTTTAGAATGATGTTCCTATGGCTCTTACTTAAACTGTGAACGTAAGCTCACCCTGACTATCCAATTTTTTAAATGATAACTTTACTACTGTCTTGATTCTACTAACTGTATTTTGGAAACCTTGTCTGGTAGCTCTTATGGACAGAAGAATATGTCTAGACCAGATTTCCTGTGGTTCCTCCTAGGTTTTGGAAACTCTTAAATAATAATGGCACTATTGGTTTGTTAGATGGAAACACTGAAATTGCTACTTTTATAAATCTCAGTAGTGAACACAAGAGAAAGGTACCTGTACTGTCCAGGAGAAATTATACTGGAGTCCATGGAGAGATGCTGGGATTTCCAAGAGGAAGCTACAAGGTTGACTCCCCTAGGGAGTAAATCAGTCATAACCTTGTTTTATTAAGGAGATCTAAAATATTGCATTGGATAGTAAAGGAATAGCATATAAGCTGGGACAGAAAATAGGTATTCCCTGGGGGTTATATGCAGATATCCTTACCTTAAATCATAGAAGAGACCCATAGAAGAAATATCTCTCTTTTAAAGCATAATTACAGAATAATTTACAAACATTAAAAATAACAAGGCATGAAGAAACAATAGAAAAGCTCTCAATAAGAGATTACAAATTATTGGAGAGAAGAACAGAAGCATCTATCTTTCTGCAATTTCCAAAAAAAAACAACAACATAGCTTTCCACTCAATGATGCTGGCATTAAACTGATGGATAAAACAGCTGCTGTGTAGCCTGTCATGTTATATAAAGGAGAAGTCTTAAGTGTGAATGCCTAGACAGTGGTGTGATAGCACCGCACAGTAGTGACATGACATTTGCTGAGGGGAAGGCAGAAAGCCCTTCATTTTCAGAGTGTTATGATTTTGCTAATTGGCAATGCTTGACCTTCACAATGAGAACTTCTCAGGGACTGACTCTAACATAATAACTTTCATGGTAATAAACACAAGAATAAAACTTGTAACAAAGCTTCCTGGTGGCAAATGAAAGTTCCAAATGTTTTTTTTTTCCGCGTGTGTTGTGGGAATTTTAATCACTTCACTTTAGCAAACTGAAACAAGTCACAGTATCGGCACTGATGTCCACCTGGTTTTATGATCTTTCTTGCCTTTGTTGGTTTCGTGAGCTAGTTGCACAGATGTTAATGCCTTCTGAGTTCTTTAACATGTTTTTTCTTTGTCATTTTTAGATTGCGCTAGTCTAAATAAAATAAATAGTTCAAGGAGTGTTCCTTGTTTCTGGTTTTAAAGTTAAAATTAAGTTAGAAATGCTTGACTATTGTTCTAAACCCAGTAAATTATTCTCTAATTTCTTATTGTCTATGAAATACCTAATTAAAGCAATATTTACCTATGCTTCGTCTTTAAAATATCTTGTTAATTTATTCATACCAACTGAATGCGATATATAAGGCTTCTTAAAGGAACAGTTTAGGCACCAACAGTTATTTGCTGTCTGTTTGGCACTGTTAAATAAAAGTTAAATAAATGCTTTTTGTCATATAAATTATTTATTTATTTCTTCTCTTCACAGTTTACCACCAGTTTTTTACTGAAGCTCCTTCCCTCTCTCTGCCACTTCCTGTTCAGCAGTTCAGTTTAGAATGTTTAGTTAAGGTATTGACTGACAGGCTGGATAATGCTAAATAACCAATCAGAACCTTTAAGCTGTCATTCACCTTTTTTCTTTTTAATTCTTGGTGTAGTTAGCCCAGCACAATCAATTTTTAAAGAATGGGCTGAAATATTGAATTTATTTTTATATGGATTTGGTCTCTCTCTCATGCTCAATATCAATGCTTGCTACTGACACTATATGCCATTAGCTGTAAGTATTGTAACTGCCCATGGTAATTCATTATATATGAATTTTGACCTTCCTGAGACGCCGTTGTGTCAGTGACACAAGAATCCAACCAGGAAGTAAACACAGAAGGAGCTGTGTACTGCTACACAGATGGAATAATTAATACCTTTCCTCACATAAAAGACTGACTAAGTATATTAGAAAAAAAATGTAATATGCATTTACAACACACATTACTTTTTATTAATCGGACTGGACTGTTCTTTTAAATTAAAAAAAAAATTGGTAATAAATTGTATTTAATAACATCTGGTAATTAACATAAATAAATAAATGAAATGTGTTTTTTTTTTTTTTTTTTTGCTCCTTTAATATATCTGGATCGATCTTACTATACAAACTTAGAGATGACCTAACTTTATGGCAATAATGATCTGTGCCCCCAATGCTGTAATGAGAGCCTGACATCGTATAAAGTATTAATAAATGAACCAGTAAACTACACTAAGTAGAGGATTAAATTATGTGTATCAGTAGAATACACCAGTAATAATCTGCACTGAGCCCCCAACCACTGTTCAATTTGAAGACAATTACCTGTTTCTAAAAAGTTGGGTGCAGCTCTGGGCTTTTCCCTCATGGTTACAGTTTCCCTCAGTACCAATGTGTACACCCTTGATAGGTGTTATTGCTTTATAATCTGTACAGAAACTTTGATGGTTTCTATAGTTACTACTTCATTGATTTAGAAGAAAACATATATTACATGTCCCTTCATACCAATGTGGTATGATACATTCTGTAATTTGCTTTCCTTAATAAACAGCTATGCTACACTATGCACATTTACACTCATTTCTTATTGGACTTGAAAAACCTTGTTCTGTGGTATTTGGTGAGCACCCACTGTACCAGCAATGATGGGAGCGCAGAGCTTCAGGGGATCATTGGCAGCTGAACAGAAGACATTATATGTGCTTGTATGTATATAAAAGGTGTTTACGCTAGCGAGCATGTCAGTTTACTGTAAAACACAGTGGCAAGGTAGCAGGTGTAATTTTAAGAAGTTCTGCAATAGGTACAATATACTATTGTTGGATTTTCAACTTTCAACTATGAGTGTATCCAGTCTCCCATACAAATTATTTTTAATAGAAATCAAGTGCATTTAAGTAACTGATGGTGACTGATTAACAAAGGACTAGTTTTGATATTTTGCTAAGGACACATTCCGTGTAATCTAACTAGGTGTTATTGTTCTTAATGGCAAGGTAAGCATGAACTAGAAGGGTTGTTTTATCAAAGTCCATCAGCTCCCTTAACTATAGAAACCATTTCACCAAGGCAGCGCTAAATATTTAAATTCCCTGCTGCCACATGACAGAAGGGGCATTGCAGCGGGATTGGGAAAAGTTGGTTGAGATCGTTTGGTTTCCCAGCAACCAGACAAGACCCAGAAGACCAGTGTTAGGAGTCATGAGTGAAGTTTGTAACATATTTTTTTCTTTTTCATAAAAGAACTAATAGAAATGATCTATATTTTTACCTCGTAACCTTTATTACAGCAGCAGTCTTCTTTTTTATAGAATTTTTTTTTCATAAATAAATGGTAAGCTCAGTAAAAAAAAAAAATGATATTTTTATTGGAATCTAGAAGGACAAGAATTATTCTAATTTTAGTTTTCTTTCCTGAGATTTAAATGTTAACCTCCTTAGTAGGAGCTTGCAAATCTGTAATGCCCTTTACATTTTTCTTTCTTTTAACATTTGTCTTAAAATGTGTTTCTAATATGTCAAGCTAAAATCAAATAATAAGCCTTCGAGAAAGTCACCTACGTTATAGATTTTTTTATATCTACCTTTTTAGTACTTTAATCCTTTAAATGCTTTTACATTTTATGGCAGAAGAATACAGAGTCAGCATTTATTCAGTTTCCTGATTGACCCCAAACCATCTTAAGTTGTCCCCACACCTAAATTGTCACTCTACAGATTCATACAAGTCTATATATCTCTACTTTGCCCTATCTGACCCCCTACTGCTTAGTAACAGTCTCCACCACAAGACTCAATTAAATATACACAGATCCAGATTTCCCTATGGAATCCAATGTCTCTCTCAGCCTTAATTTCCTCTGCAGAACCACATAATATAAAATATTATGTGAGACTCTTTAAAATGATCGTTAATATTTTGAGTTGAAAATACTCTTTCAAATACAGTATATAATGGGTATCATTTTATTCAGAGGCTATGTTCCTTTATAATTAGCTTCATTTTGATTTTTCCAAGAACTGTTGGTTTTTCTTCACATTTTTTTGAAAATCTGCAATGCACATTCTGTACATTTAGTTCTTTACATTTTGATTATTTTTGGGAAATCAGCAGAAACTATTGAGTTCCCTAAGGCTTTGTTTCCAGAATTCTATGTCCATGTGTGAGGAAAGTCACTTACCTCAGCCACTCGCTCCTGCGTCGGTCTCCACGGGGCATCGGGTGCACTGCCTTTTCCCTGTGGTGGTTGCGATGTGTGTGCGCATGGAAGACAGGCGTGCAAGTCGCGGGTGCGCGCTTATGATGCGGATCATCGCGGTCAGCTGACAGGCTCCTTCCCTGTATAAGGAGCCTGTCAGTTCACAACAGTGCTCGAGTATAGAGCTTGCTAAGTAGTTCCAGGGGCTTGTATTGTGGTTACTAGTGGCTTCTAAGTGGCTTATACGTGGCTTCTAAGTTGCCAGCCTGTGCCTAATCATTCCTGGTACCTGTTACAGTCCTGTGCCTAGTATTATAGCTGCACTCTAGTTACCTTTTGGTCCGTTAATAAAGTTGTGTATATTGTACAGTCTGAGGGGTCGTGACCTGGATAGACCTGCGGTGAAATCCTAACCTCCTTGTGGGGGCTCTAGGTGAATACCAGATCTATCTTAGACTCCACGCCCTCAGTCCGGGCACCTGTTGCTGCAACCTCCTTCTCCTCTACCACTTGTCCAGCCTCACACCATGGTATTTTAGTGATTATAGTTTTAGTGATTATAGTTTTCATCTTTCAAAGCAATCTAGTTTCCCCTTATGATACTAACAAAGACAAACTTAGCTCCAAACCATCAAAACAGTCTATGATACATGAAAGTCCTCCTCTTTCCCAACCAAGAACCATACCTTCTACACAGAGCCGGCTCTGGCTCTATTGGCGCCCTAGGCGCCCCCTCCAACGGCGCCCCCCCTTCCGGCGCTGCCCCGCCCCTCGACCAGCGGCCCCACCCCCTTGCGAAACCCCGCCCCCCGGCGCCCCCATCCCGCGCCACCCCCTCTTCCGGCCCCCCATCCCGCGACAACCCCTTCCCCTGGCGCCCACCCACCCGCGATGCCCCGCCCCCTCCCTCCCCGGCGCCCGCCCACCCACCCGCGACGCCACGCCCCCTCCCCGGCGCTAGGGGCGCCCCCCTGGGCAGGAGACGCCCCTAGCATTTGCCTACTCTGCCTAATGGCAGAGCCGGCACTGCTT
This sequence comes from Pipa parva, assembly GCA_019650415.1. Lineage (NCBI taxonomy): Eukaryota > Metazoa > Chordata > Amphibia > Anura > Pipidae > Pipa > Pipa parva. The sequence goes on from WMED01001467.1 coordinate 25,539, forward strand.
CTACATCAGTTAAGACTTAATAGTGTGAAAGTAATGATTCCCTGTATGACTTTTTCACATACACACCAATATTTCCCTTCAATTAAAGAGGTAAACATATCAAAATAAAGGGGCTTACTTTTCAAGGTGAGAATTTTATTGTCAAAGAGAATTCTCATCACTTTGGTTCACTACACTCCAAAAGTTGTGAATTAGCTACTCTTTATTCACTAAGTGGCAAAATCCCATAACAAAGAATCAAACAATGTCTTTGGTGATTTCTAATCAGCTGACTAGAACTGCCATCAACCCACTAATTAACTGCTTTGATTTGGCAATGTAAAACTGGCAAATACAACACGATACACCTGGGCAGATTTGCTAATTCAGCAGACTAAATTAGGTGAATTACGTGTGCACATGCATGTAAAGTGATGCAAAGAGCTCTGTAAGTCTGTGACCATCTTAAGCATCCGAACTGGTCACAAATTCACCCCATCACACGGTTTAAATGCGAAGATCAGGAAGTGCAGAATGGGCGCAAATTCAAACCTTATCGGACTTTCATGAATACGTTCCAAAGTGCAAAAGACTGCGCTGAAAACTGTATAATTATGCAAAATGTAGCTTCATAAGTTTTTTGTCGTGGAACTTGGACAATGTCATTTAGAGAGCATTGCACTCAGTAACAGGCTCAGTTCTACGAGCATTATGAAACACAATACATTCTTTGATCTCTAACCTTATATACTTACCATACCTGCAGATTTCAATCATGATGCATACTAAATAACGCAACATCAAATTTATGGCCAAATTTGTCAAGCACTCATTTAGATATTTCCTCCCTAAACCCAAATAAATGAGAGATATTGATTTATAAATAAAGGCTGATTTCTAAAAGGATCTAATATTTGTAGAAAATGTGGAGTGATAAATAAACCCATTTTCACACCCTTTTATTAGTACTGTATTTGTGATTACCTAACTTGAATGGGGTGTTTAATAACCCATTTTAATAACACCCACTGGGATTCTTTATTTGTTGTGGAGTAGCTACTAAAGCAAAGTGCACCTCATTAATGAGAATCGAGTCCAATTAAGCCTTTATAGCTGGAGATGAAAATCAAAGTCATTGAACCAGTCCTTGTGCGGTGGGTTCATATAAGTTATCAGCGGGGCAGCACAGAAGTGCAGATTTATTGGGGTCTGGAATTGTACAGCTACTGGTACAATACAGTTAATGAAATAGACACAGTTCTCTCTCAGTTTGGTATTACACCGCATACTTGTATATTAAATAGTCAATAGTATAGAGGATATGTTAGAAACTACTGACCTGCCTTCCCAAAGTAAAAACACAACTCATTGTAACCACATGCCACCCACCATTACACTTGTATCTGTAAATTTATATAACATAAGAAGTTGTGGCTCCTTCCTAAAGGAGTATTCTAGGCAGTGAAGGATATTTATAATTGTATCTGCCCTAGAAAATACTTTAGCCCTGTCTTGCACAGGTTTATGACATCTTCCTCCAGTAAAAGTGACAAGTATAATGCAAACTGAATATTGTCGCAATGAAAAGTGCATTTCATAGTCATCAGCACAGAGGCTAACATATAAAGAAGCTGTAGTTAATGAGAAATATTCACCATTATTGTAATAATGCATAGAGAAATCATAATGGGGCAATTCATCAAAGTGTGAATTAAACAGGAATATTGATTTTGCTACCCTTCACTCGGGAAGGTTCAATTTCTCTACTTAATCATGAAACTATGGATTCACTTGGTGACAAAAAACAAAGGCAGAGAATGTATAATGTGGCTTAGTCAGTCAAACAATAGTATTGATGCAAATTCCACCACTGAATTGCAGTGATGTCATCCACTCAATGTGCCACTAACTGTATACAAGTGAATATTACATCCCTATCTATGTCTCCCTGTCCCTAGTTCATCCTCACAATGTCCC
>WMED01001468.1:0-19706 GCA_019650415.1 Pipa parva
CCAGTCCCTCTCAAAGCTCTCACCTCCCCATCCCAGTCCCTCTCAAAGCTCTCACCTCCCAGTCCCTCCCAAAGCTTTCACCTCTCCATCCCAGTCCCTCCCAAAGCTCACACCTCCACATCTCAGTGAGCACTGGGTAACATTTAGGCTTTAAATGGCTTTGAGCATAAATATATATAATGTTTCATTGCATATCTGCAAAGGGATACACATTATGTAAAGCATTGTAATACAATGGCAGCACTATACAAATTATATACATACTCATAACAACAGCATCTTGGGAGAGTTGCAGGCTAGGAGGAGTTTAGATAACACTTACATTAAAAAAGTGAAACAGTACTTTGTGTTTATTGTCATGTTTCCATGTTTTGTATTTACACTTGGATCACTTTTATGTTTGTTTAGATTAGTGTCTGCATTCCACCATATAGCTACTGCATGAAATAACACCTACTGGGCACTTGCTTTAAATAACCAGCAGCAACAAACATATTTAGAATAGCATGGCAGTTATTCAAATACTTGTAAAAATGCTATATTTGAAACTGAATTCAAGAAACTAATTGAGTTCTGTCTGTTTTATCTTTACTGATAGCAGCCATATTATTACACAGACCTCACCCAGTCCCGTTTTTTTTCTTTGCTGTGTTAGATAATACAAATTCAGCCAATATCCCAGAAAACCCATTTTGTAAAGTTAAATAACTAAATATCATACCTTACAGAAACAATTTAGATTTTTTTGAAGCCCAGATTGAATATTTTGTAACTATAAATGAATTTCTGGCATTCTCATTTTTTGGTGTTAGTGTTTTTTTTAAGTTAGGAGTAAATGTTTTGTCTGTTGCACACTGGGGCTTATCCATCAAAGTGAGCATTCAACTGCTAAGTAAATTGTCATCACATTGGATTGCGACTCTCCTTATTTACTAAACAGAGGATTCCCATAGTGAAGACGGGACTGCAGCAGTAGCCATCTCTTGCATTGTTTGGCATAGTCAGTCAGCAGCAGCTCTGCCATCAGCCTCCTAATTCACAGCTTTAATCTGGCGAATAGGATACAATATGCCATGGCAAATTCACTACTGCATTAGACTTTGATCCATGATGAATAGTCAAATTACCTTTGCACACACACATAAATTAATGCAAAGTGCATTAAGTCTGCAACTGTCATAAGCAGTGGAATTAGTTTAGTTTTCCACATCGCACAGTTTGATGAATACACAAATATGGGGAAGTAGTGAATAAAAGTGCATTCACACCTTTATGCAACAATTTGGCCTTTCATGAATAAATGAATTGAATTGGCCCAACCGTGGTCTCATCCATGTAAGATAAAATAAATAATATTATCATGTCTTAACTGGCTCTTTTTATTAATACTGTTAAATAGATTAGATATGTGCAGTGTTCCTGATTGTATGTGTCCTGGTTAGGCTCTTAGAAGAATGAAAGTGGCATACAAATAAGCTTGTGGTTAATATTGAGGTCATGCTTAGAATTGCTGGACAATCAAAAGTTTCCCATGAGTTTAGGGCTAGCAGATTAGCCCTACCCAAAATCCTTAAAGGGATAAAATTATTTTATAAGTGTGATAGAATAATTTATTGCTTATACATTTATTTGTTGATGGAGGAATATTACAAAAGTGCAGTTCTATGTTCTTTGTGATAATTACCAGAAAACTGTCACAGTGACTTTACTATGGCCTCCAAATTGCAATTCAGGAACTACCGGGGAGGTTATTGACTAAAGTGAGAATTCGACTGTCGAATTCTTAAACAGTGGATTCCCATAGTACAGGGGTCGGCAATCTTTGTAGAGGAGGGAGCCATTTCACCCCCTCCTCCACCGTTGAAAAAGTCTTTCGGAGCCGCAAAGGGCGCCTATGTTCCTGATCACATGACCTCCTAACGTCCCATCACAAGACACATCGGAGGTCATGGGCAAGCCACTGCATGAGAGCCACACAACGCGGTCAAAGAGCCACATGCGGCTCCCGAGCCTCAGCTTGCTGACCGCTGCCATAGCAAATGCGCAACCGTGAAAATGTTCCCATGCATAAATTGGGACCATGACAATATTCTCATCATAAAAACGTGACTGCGACAGTAGCAGTCTATTGCGACTGCCTTTAGCTGGAGAATTCACCCCTTTATGCAACAATTCAGACTTTAGCCTATAACCCCCTTTATTGGAGAAATTGCTATGTCAACTTCTTCTTCAATCAGAAGCTTCTAGAGGTTATGGGAAGCTCTGTTTCGATGCAGAACAATGTACCTGGTTAATTCTTAGATGAAAGATAGACAGTCTTCAACTTGGTGGGTCTCCTGCTTCCCTTCATAGCATTTTTTAATACGTGACTTTAAGAATGAACAATTAAAGGGCTCTGTTTTGTTGCCTTGTGATGCAGTTTTTACTGCACATGGGAAAATATAATCAATGGTGCTTTGTTCTTCCAAAGTATGCCAATACTAAAAAAAGAGAAATAAGACCTATTAATCCCTAAGATGTACACACATGGACATGTGTACAACCCTTAAACCAGTATTCATTAACTATGATATAGTAAAATATTTTGCTTACAAGATCAGGTTAGGTGCCATGCTGCCAAAATTTGACCTTTACATATGCTCATTAGTGATTTTAGTAGCAAATAATAAGTCTCACTCAAGGAGAGACTGCCCAAACCTGTCTATGTTCTTAGGAGGGGCATTAATTGCACTGCGTCCATGACATAAAGCCTTATTCGATTAGTGATGTCACATCCCCTTTAAAAAAATATTATAACAAAAAGGAACCTAATGGAAGAATGGGTACATATATCTGTGGAAGATACACTTGATTTCATATCTGTAGTACATCTCTGCCCTGTACCCAATAAGAAACGGTCCAAGGGAACGTAGATCTAGAAAAAATTGCATTGACTTTTTTTTTCTACAGACCATTGCTTCAACCCTATAATCAGTCCTGTAAAAATAAATGTAATCTTATACCTCTGAAACTAAATCTTATAGCCACAGCTAATACTTATTTGGGGTATATTTTAACAGAATTTGCTATCCTATCTATTTATATAGTGCCCCACTGCACCAAACACATCAATGACTTTAGCTATGGCCTGTGCCACACATAAATACTGGCCAAGGGAAATATTTCTTTCTTGGAGAATGTATTTATTTCTGGCTTCCTTTCAGATAAAGTATCCTGTGGGATTTTAGTGGCAGCGTACATGATAACCTCTCTCTATTATCCACTTGAAGGTTTAGAGACAGAGTTGAGAACTGTATCTTAAAAGTTCTGGAAAACGACATCATATGATGCTTGTAATCTATGATCACCTATTGCATTGGCTGCAGATTTATCAAGGAATTTAAGCTAAGCTGATTCAGATGTTTTTCCATTGCTAAGTCTGACAGTGTTTGCTAGCATGTCTGTTCGACTAGTGAGTATGGCTATCGTGGATTTCCTCAGCTCTTTACATTGTCTCTTCACATCTACATATCACCATTACACTGTGTTTCAACAATGGTCATCTCTGCATGCATTTTGCCTCACAGAACACAATTTATTGTATTCTGGGAATACAAATGGTGTGATGAAAATGATGTGACTGCACACGAGAAATGTAATGTGTTTTTTGGTGCAGAGGAATTCAGAGATAAAACTTGCACAGAGGATACAGGGGTAAAACTAACTGTTCCAAAGAGAATACATGGAAAAGCCATGATAGTTTTATTTGTTATATATGTATGAGACCTATCGGGCAAGAAGGGGAAATGCTCTTCAGCCATCTGAGTCTTTGTTTCAACACACAACACAATGATTCGGGACCACCCTCTTTGTGCTGGATCTATGGCACAAGCTTGATCTGAGCCTGTGCAAGCTGAGTTCTGCCAATCAGTACAGCTTACACATTAGGGCCAAGTTAGAGTGCTGTGGGAGTGATCCAAAGCCCCCTCCTCTGTGAGCTGCAGGGTTTCCTTTTTCAGTATAAAACAGATTGGTGGCTCAGTGTTTATCACTGCTGGATAATCTACCCTGGACTTCATCTGCATGGAGTTTGTATGTTCTTCCCGCACTTGCGTGGGTTTCCTCCGGGCACTCCGGTTTCCTCCCACAATCCAAAAACATACGTGTGTGTGTGTGTAACAAAATAGGGAAAAACTAGATTGTAAGCTCCATGGGGCAGGGACTGAAGTGAATGGTGAATCTCTGTAAAGCCGTGCGTATAATAGTAGCGCTATATAAAAATGAATGAGTAAATAATAATAATAGCTGTTAGGTAAACCACACTACTTACCAGTTAAGGTGTTTATACAGGTTGGTTGCCATCTAGCTTGCCAGGCAGCTTGTGATTGTGCTTACCTTAATGAATGAAACTTCTGACTGATATACCCTGCTATAGTATACTGCACTTATGCACTTTTGTGTTTACACTTTCCTATAGAAGAACCAAACAATATTAAAATTTTGCATTGCAAGAGTACGGCTATGCAGCTCTAACTTAATGCAATGTATTAATAGTGCCCCTCCCCCCACCCCCACCTCACCACCACAAATATTTAACAAACCATAGACTTTCCCTTTCTGCAAGTTTTATATAAATACTTTGGACAGATGAGATTATTTTCTTTTTCTCTTTTTAGTTTTGTTCTACCGCTACTTTATTATGGTTAAGTGGCAGGATGCATGGGAAAATATGTATTTTAACAATGTTTGTTCAGGTCCAGTAACACATACCAGCCAAGCAAAAGGTTTGATCTCAGTACATTCACAGCATTAAACCAGTTCTGTTGGCTTGAATTATAAATCCGGGCAAACTTTGCGTATTAATGTTGAAGTTTGAATGTAAAAATTCAGCGCCACTGCTGGCCCAGTATGGTGGGTGGGATGGATCAATAGATTCTTCTTCTATGACTCAACAAATACAGGATTAAGCAAAGGGAAACTACTTCTTCATCATCTGATTTAACAGAATATATACATGGAAATTAAATAAATCATCAGCCACATGGGAACTTTAGACACAAATGCGTCCATTTCGTACAAGGAAGAAGATCAGGTTTCTTTATTCCTTTTAAGCCTAATTTCCATTCCCCCAGCTGGGTTTAGACACTGAAGGTTGCAAGTGTAGGTATAAAATCAGAACTCCGCATGGAGTGTGCCTCTGTATGTGGTATCTTATAGATTCAGGTCAGTGTTGGAAACTATGTTGCTGTTATGCATATGGAAGTATAGAGGTTTTTTGGCAGCTAATCAAAAAAAAAGAATGAACGAAAAGAAATAAGCAAGATAATCCAGTGGGTTAATAACTTTAGCTAGAGTGTAACCAAATGATAAGAAATTGACTCTTCTCCCCTATACTATTGAGAGAATGTAATGCACGTCAGATGCTGAGTAAGATGCTTGCCAGAATATCTCCCCTAGAGGATGCTGCATTCATATCTGATATGTTGGGGTGGGAAGCCATATGGATAGAAATATCGAGTGTTACTGCTGTACGGTACAAAAATATAAAAGAGATTTTTTTTTTTAAACTTAGCTTTCATTTACAGGCCTCATTGATTAAAGGCCAAATAGTCGGAAAAAGATCTGAAATTGTATCTATTCGCCACGTCCCCATGTTCACTTATTGAGCAAACTGTGCGATGGGGCGAATATGTTATCTAATTCTGGTGACTGCGATAGTCGCAATCTTAAGGAGCAATTTGCATTACTTTACGAGTGCGTGTAGCGGTACTTCTACCATTGACTAAGTAGCGGAATGTGTTGAAAGAGTGAATGCGACTTAGGTGTGCTGCTCCAAAATCACCTGTTTGGCTTCGCCACATCAGAGGGATGAATTAGGGGGCTGAAGGCAGGGCTGTGCATTCTACTACTATCCAACTGACTACACCACACGCCGCATCTGACAATGGTCACCGCTGTCCTCTTGTTTGTCAAGATTATTCGCTGCATAGTCAATAATGAGATGTGATTTGGCAACTATTTTGGCAATGTGACTCGAATTGTAGCGAGGTGAATTCACCCTTTAGCCCATGAGGCCCTACATCCTGAACCATTAAGAGTTAGTGTTTCTTCCTTATAAGTTGTTATTAGGTAGTTCTAGTCCAGTTTGTTGGCTGAGTCTAGTGGGGGTATATTTCTCAAAGCCAAAAAGTTTATCGACTGGTTAACACTGGAGAAAAAGCCTATTTTTATTGATATTGCTGTCACCTTTCATCTATTTACAAAGCTGTACATTGTGTTTGCCTGTCTCTGACTGGAATAAACCATTATTCCCCATGGAGTTGGTCCTATCACTTAGCCACAATTAAAAAAAACATTTCCCATCCAAAAATAATATCGATATTATTCTGTAATGGAAGAGACCCTGCTAGAGAAACTCTACAAAATGTACCCCTGATCAGTACTTATTGATAACAGTTTTTTTCCGAGGGCAAGATTTCTTTATTGATCCTTTATTAATTAGTGAAATTTACAAAGAATGGGGAAAAAGAAATGAACAGTGAAACAGGGCAAAACTAATTGAAAAGGTCGAAATGATCTCATGGTTTTAAGGGATAATCTATAGACTAACCCTCAAGGGTAAAACACTTTACCATGAACATGTTGGTAATTTAAATGATGGCAACTTGTGCACAGAAGGAGCAGATTTACTAATCCAACAGGTGTAAAGTACAAACAGAGGGACACCATTCATATTGGTGAAAAAGAGAGTAGTACATTGGGTGTTAGAGGCTTTATCAAAATCTGCTCCATCTATACATCAGTCTAGTCCAGTGGTCGGCAAAGTGCGGCTCGCGAGCCACATGCGGCTGTTTAGCCGCCTTGTTGTGGCTCGGGCCGCACTGCCAAAGCCACGCCAAAGCCCCGCCCATGACCGCCGACGGCTCTTCGGTGGTCATGGGGTCGGGAGAGGTCACGCCTCCCTCCTCCGGCGGCTCAGAAGATGGTTATCGCCGCCGGAGGAGGGAGTGAAATGGCTCCCTCCTGAATAAAGTTTGCCGACCCCTGGTCTAGTCACTGTATCTTTGAAATTTTTAGGAAGAGGAGAGTATTCCTAATTTCTTTTATGATGACCACTGTCCAATTTTAGGGCTGATTTTGTAAAAAAAAAAATTCATCCAAAAAGACCTGGTGGAGTACATTGATCTGATTGGATGAACTATAAGGTTGTGTGGATGAATGAAAAACCAAATGTATTATTTACTTTGTGACTAATACCTTCATACATTCCCTAATGAGATAGCTTATTCATTAGCACCTTAATTATTTGTTATAATATAATTTTGACTGAGAAGAAATCAATGATACCAACAGAAACATAGATAAATGTACAACATTATTTTTGGATAAGAAAACATATTTCCATAGCCTCTCCACTTTGAAATCCACTTCTGTTCTGAAACATGCCTCCTGCAATGACTAATTTCTCATTTCTTTTCTAGATTCATCGCTTGCTTGTGCCATTGTATCACCCAGAATACTTTAGTTTAAGGTTAGAGCATTATACTGTCATTCAGAAAGACTACAATTCTCATTATGCCATATCACCTAGTGCAGTAGAACAAGTTAGTGATAATTTGTACTCTTATTCGCTTGAATAATATGCAGTGATATCATCATATTTCTGAAATTGGGTAGGCTGTAGCCTACATTTACCATTATGTATTGTAAAGTATTTAGTCACAAGACAGAATCAGTTGTAGACAGAATCTTTAGTTAACACCTCCTTTTATCATTATATCACAGAAAATTATTTGCAGCCTTGTAATAATGTTTCAGAACATGCATGACTACAAATTTCATGATCCTCTTTGAAGAATGTACTTACTGGAAGGGTACAGTAGCAGTTTGAGGGGTGTACAGGCAGTTAAGAGAAGTGACTTGGAGAAGATGAAGCTTCAACATGTTTCAAATGTATTTGTTTAAGTAGGAATGATGATGTGATTGTTGCTTTCATTTATAATCGTATAGTTCTGATGTTAGAGCTAGTTCCATGCACTTCCAGCGAGTACTGTAAAGGGTAACAATATAACCACCTTACTAAAAACAACTTTAACAATGCGTGACAATCATATTAGAATAGGTAGCATTCATGATTGAAATGTATCATGTTCAGTAATCTAAATGGTAGTTTCCATTTATTGCTCATCGTGTTCATCTCTCAGTAGACTTTTGCCTGTAACTGGGACCTTTGGCTGGAGATGTCTACAAATAGTAAATCAACAAGTGGGCCGAGGCACTTCCGATAGGGCTTTCAAACTCTCAGGTCAGGACAATAAATTGTAACGAGAACCAAGAGGAAGAATGTAGATGTGATCTTTCTTCAAGTTAGAAAATGTGCATGGGGTTTCATGTTTTTGAACAGAAGGTTCTCAATTAAATTTGTTTATGAACAAACATTGTAAACCCTATAAAAGGAAAAAACAGAAATATGTCTTATAGCATCAGAAATTCCTCCAATTATCCCTTTTAACTTGTTTGGCAGAACCTTGGGCATTTAGGGGAGGTGAGATTGGTCAAAGCATTTCTCATGCACTTATGCCCTTGCCATCCCTCAAGTGGCAAAAGTATTTTATTATTTGATTGTTAAAAGATGAAATCAGGTATTGCATTTCATAACTAGAATAGCAGACATTGAGTGCCATAACCTTAATGCATTAGATTGTCAATCATTGATTTCCTTCTTTCACAGGTTAGATGATATTAAAACCTAGTGTTATTTGTGAAGATGCTGCAAATCTTTCAGAAAATACCAGCAGGTCTCAAGAGTAACTGTTTTTTCATCCGTATTTCTCGGGTTCTGAAAGCAATATCTAGACTTTGAGAGAAAGCTTTTGTCATTACTAATGATACATTTGTACATATCCTTCATGAAATATTGCTGGTTGGATATGTAAGCCTTGACGGAACCGGTAAATTGATAGCTTAATAAAAAATCAGAGAAGAAAAATATCCTAATAAATGTTCATAATAACTGGCCAGAAAAAAAATAACATTTGCATTTCATGTGTTATCCTGTGATTCCCATTTACCCACAATGCTCTAACACACCTAATGGGATAGTGCACATACCCTGATGCATTAATATTGCATCAGGGTATGAACACCCATTTACTATTTTAGAACAGTGGCAAAAAACTGTGCATCATGGATTCTTAACAACAACTAGATTAATTATATAAATATATACATAACTACTTTATTCACAAATCCTATTGAAAGCATTTAATTGTGGTCCATAACACAGCAGCTCTTGTGACATAAAGCTTTTCACACAGCTTTTTCTATCACTGTTTTTCCCCCATAATGAATGGTAGGAATGTGATTCATAAATGGGTTCACTACAGAGACCACTTAATGCTCTAATAAGGGTGTGGACATCTACCTCCAGGCCTTGCAGCCTGCCCCTACTAAGTACAATTTGATGGAGGAGACCTCTACTTTTACACAAACCTAACAGCAAAGATATATTTCCCATCATATTATCCTGGAATAAATATAAACACTATTTGTAGCGTACACATATTTGTTCTGACTGAGCTGCCTGCTCTTCATCAGTTGTAAAACATTCATTGGCTCTCCAGATATTGCTGTAATACAGTTGTCAGCATCCGTAGCAGTTGGCTGTTAGCACATGCTAAACTACCATTTTCAGTAGCCACAAATAGCTATTGGCTTATAGCACATCCTTACAATTGAGCTTCACCAACATCAATTTAGTCATGACTTATTTAATAGATGTGTACAAGCACAGATGGAGCATGACATTGTCTGATATGTCTGCTTTGGCCAGTTTGTCGACAGATAGCTAAATAAACCATGGTGTTGAACATTCTCTGGTATGGTTATTTCAATGATGGTTTGACACATGACCTGTAAGAGGTCTTCACAGGAGGAAGACTGTAAGATGAGTCTAACGCTGTGGTGTCCTGTTGCTTTTCACAGTCGCAGCTTGTAATTGAATGTTTATGCCTATTTTAATAGAGAAATACTGTTAGTAGGGGGTTTATTACTTGTTTATACAACACAATTCTATTTATATTTAAAGGGACCTGTTTTATTCATGCTAAAGTGACCTTGTGATTTAAAGTGCTTTGAAACATTAAATAATGAATAAGCTTTTAGCTGTAAAGGCAGTAAAACTAACTTTCCTTATCTCCATGCGGACATACAGCTCTGGTTCATTTGTTCTACGAGAAGGATTTGTGCCTTAGATTCCAGTGAACTGAAAGGTTGGACCACTAAGAAAATAATTTCATATTAAATAAGCTGCGTTCGTTTTCAGTTCTTTTGTTAATTCAGCAATTTAAGATCAAGCTGACTTCTTGTCTCCGATGAGATTTTTTTTAATGTGCAGATGAATTGTTTACATGATAAAGTATTCATGCTTATAAAAAAGTCCCATGGAACCTTCTACTCTGTCCAAACAAAACTAAATGAAGCCTTTATTATTTATTCATTTTATATAGTGCTACTATAGTACACCGCACCCCACAGAGATTCATCATTCACTTCAGTCCCTGCCCCATGGAGCTTACAATCTGGTTTCCCTATTTAGTCACACACAGAGATGTATTTTTTTTTATTGTAGGAGAAAAGTGTGGGGAGAACATACAAACTCCATGCAGATGAAGTTCAGGGTAGAAGTGAACCCAGGACCAAGCACTGCAAGGCAGCAGTGCTAACCACTGAGCCACCGTACTGCTTTACTTGTGTTTTGTGGTTTGGGGTGACTGTTAAGTAAGTGAAAGATCGAAGGACTGACAAGTGGCTAGTCTGTAAAGAATACTTACCGCGCTCCGCTCCAGCGCCGGGCATTCCCTTCCTATGTGTGCATGCTGCACACAGCCGGCGCTTTGAGCATGCGCGCAAGGGGCGCGCCTGCCGTGACGTCACGGGGGCATGCGCCGGGCACCCACAGAGGCAGGAGCGCGCCTGTCTCTCTGCCTATATAAGGCAGACACACTCCAGCCTTGGTGCCCGATTGGCTAGAGCCAAGGACAGTGTGGTATATGCCAGCAACCTCCTACTCCCTTTCATCTTGGTTCTGAGTCATTACTTAGTCGTAGCTGAAATAAAATATAATGCATGCCAAACTCAGTATGTGTGGATGTGCACTGGTTTGTTTATTATAAGATATTTTTTTTGCCCTTTATATCCCGAGATTTACTCTTTGTCTAAACAAATACTTAACAAAGAAATAAAATAATTGATATCTCAACAACAATGTTGCTACATTTTTACATTTGGAGTTGCACTGGGAATTATAGATTTTCACATAGAAATCATTCATTCATTTACGTTTTATATTTTAAAAAATGACACTCTAGAATAGATGATATTAGATCTTCAATAATTGACAGAATTTTTTTTCTCTTATTTACAGCACTGAAAAAAGATGATAATAGCATCGATGAGGTAAGTGATCACAAATGACTTCTGAATGTTAGTATTGTCATTTACCATACAGTGATTTTTTTTTTTCCTCAATACTTGGTTTATGCAAGTGCTGAAAGAGTGGATGTATGCTGAGCATCAGTATAAAATACTTTAATAGTCTTAAAGGTGATGACTAAAGATTTTCGTGCAACATATGATGTGGTGAGGTCACCTGAGATGAAGCCTCTGTGCAATATCTGCTCCAACCCTGCAACTGCCCCTTCCCCACAAAAAACAATAGGGGATTTGGCACAGCAGTGATGCATAATGGACAGACACGGGGTATGCATGCAAATGTGACCCCACTAATTTAAATCCTGGGCTGTACAGTAATCAGGATCCCTTACACTTTTGAGGTTGTACTATGGGCCAAAGTAGTATTCATTTAAATAAAGTGGATAAATGGGCTAGAGTTCACTGGAAGACTAACTTTACTCTAGGCATTATTGTTTGAAAATGCAGCATGTTCCACTAAGTGATTTACTGGTGCCCATAAATAAGTAATAGCTTTGAGCTTTCAATAAAATAAGATTTCTTAAAAGTCTTTTTTTCTGAATGTAAAAATTAAAAAAAAAAGATCACAGTGACAAAAGAAGTAGGTATCCATCAACAAATCTTTGGCTGTATTATTCAGAAGGCGCAAGACCACATTTGTCATTGTATCACTCAGGGAATTTCTATGCACTATGCTAATCAATCAGCCAAATTAATTTTCTAAAAGGTAAAATGTGCTGACATATTTTTCTGTTAGTGACAGCTCATTGGAGCATAAGAAAGAGTCTCCATAAAGCATCAAGCTGTCAGGGAAAGTAAGGAATTAAAGCACACTCTAGTGGGTAGAGGGGTAATCAAGCCAAATTTGAGGGAAAGCCGTGGTTAGGAGGTAGTAAGAACTGGATGAATAAAGAGTTATAAAGAATGGGACTGAAAATCAAAAAGGGATAAAACAAGAGAGAGGTTAAAAAGTACAAGGATTTTGTCACAATCATCTCATCATTGCCTTGGTAGATCAATGACAGTATCAATCAAAATATGATCCCAGGCTTTTTTTTTAATCTTGAAATGCCTGCAGCACTGTTTTTGGGTGGTCCACCACAGTACAAGCCATGGCAATGGGAAAGAGTATATTGCGCACTGTAGAACTCTGTCCAAGAGCATAGACTAAACGTAATAAGTGGAATAGAGAGAGAGGGGAGTAAGTCAGGGGTCTCAAACATTTGGCCTTAGATCTATCACCTGTGGCCCACAGGGCACCAGACACTAGAGATGTAGAAACATCCTCAGGAAAGCAGAGAGCAGGTTGAGGGAGGGGCATGCCTAAGCCATCCGCCGGATAAGGAAATGGTGTTCAATGGTGGCACAAAAATGTAAGAGGGAATGCACTCGAGTCTCCTCGCTGGGAGGAGAATCCCTTTTTAATGCACATGCTGATATCCGCGCACAGGACATCAGCATGCGCATTTCAGTCTTTCTGAAGTGAGGCGAACACTACGCGCCTCACTTCGGAGCTTCATGAATTCCCCCCTTAATCTGTGGGCCGAACAAATTTTTTTAATTGTTACTTAACAGTGATTCCTTTTGCGGCATTTTTTTATCCCATTAATCTCATGTCGGATCCAGAAGTGTGAATTGATATATTTTTTACATGACCATAGCATTTAAAATATATTAATTGACGCGGCATTCAGGAAATCTTAGTGGAAAATCTTCTGTGTTTAAATAAGAGAGTGACATTGTACCTTCACTAAAGGGCAAGTGAATTGAATTTAAATGGATAAGAAAACTGATCAGTAATGCCAGAAAAAGAAGCATACTATTCCATTGCGATGGCAGTTATTCCTTCATAGCACCTGTAAAAATGTTAGCTTTCAAACTGAATTACTTTGGGGCTGATTGACTAAAGGGTGAGTTCACCTGCCAAATTCACCTTGCTACAGTTCGAGTTGTATCGCCAAAATAGTCACAAATTCACTTCTCATTCTGGAAACGCAAAGTTATGTTCCATAAAATCACAACTATCGTAGTCGCCCAAATTGGTTGCATATTTGCCACATCACAGAGTTTAATCAATAAGCAAACATGGGGAAGCGGCAAATAGATGCGAGTTCAGAGCTTTACGTGACTATTCAGCCTTTAGTCAATGAGGCCCTTTGTCTTCGTTTTTATACATGCCTTTTGTGGACATTCTTTATGTTTTGCATAAAAAAGCAACGATCCAGCGCTATTTCCATGGACCTTTAAATAATACATATTCATTAAAAAAAAAACGATAAATGTGAAAGTATTTGTGTTTTTAACATTATTATATTTTCTCAAAATTGTCCATAAGGTTTAGTATCTGTAAATGAATTCTTCTTGGCATCAATATTGCAATACCTGCCAATATGTAACAATAATAGCCTCCTAATATAATTAAATAGTCCTAATAGGATCTGAGCAATGTTCAGTTTCACTGTTGAAGGTATTATTATTATTTTTAGGCTTTTTCCATCTGTGACAAGACTAATCAACCTGATTTATATCAGGTTTAATTCTCACTTCTGTTTCATCCAGAGGAAGCAGTCATTAGTCTTCATGACTTGCTACAAACTGTGTTACACCGACTGACTTGGATGTGGGTTACCTTTCTGATCACGTTGGTTTGGCAAATATTGTCCTTTCTTGTGTTCATGCATTAATCTATCTGATGTTTTTCATTGTAGCTGTAAAATGTAAATGTTTGGTTGTAAAATTTGTCAGGATTTGAAAAATTGCATCTTTCTATTTAGTGTAAACAATATAGCTCTCAGCATTTCAGCTAGTCGGTTGACTGCTACACACAATAGTTTGCAACAACAAATAGCATAAAGCAAGCCGATTTTGAAACTCCGATTTAAACCTTGAGAGCCATGAAAGCTTTAACATTTAAAGGAACAGTTTGTCATTAGACAGTGGAGGCTGAGAATCTGGTCATATTGATTTTATTCATATGCACAGTAAAGACCAGTGATAACATTTAACTCCCTTCTTTGTACTAATAAATTACAATAAATAAACACTAGTTTATACATTCTATGACATCCTTAAACGCCTTTCTATAAAATTGGAATTTTGACTTTCCTACCCAATGAAAGAAGTTTTTGTTTCACCTTGCATAAACACCGATGGGGTGAAATTTACTAAAGTCAAACATTATTTTTTTTTACCTGTTTGCCAATTTTTTCGCTGAGGAAATAAATTTTTGACCTTTTCGCCTTCCTTTTAATCTGTTTTTCAGGCAACAACGGCTAAAATGGCCAAACACTGGGGGGTGAAAAGGTCGAAAATTACTTTTCACCCATTTTCATGGTGAAAAATGGGCAAAAAAGTCTGAAGAATTGATTTTATAAATTTCACCCCAAATAGGAAAATATTGTATAAGGGAATTACTACCTTTACTTTTACCCTGTACAATAAAAGGATGTAGGATATGGGCTGCTTATCCTAAACCTTAGCAAACATTTAAGAATGGATTGATCACCACTAGGCGAACTAATTATTACTATTATTCATAATAAAAAAACATTCCGTTAAATAAGCTCCCCCAAACCATCACAGAGTAGTTGTCTTACAGCTCCTCTATGTCTTTTTTCTTCTTTCATTTACTCGGTTCAGCCACTTTGCAAGAGAAATCTCAAGAAGCAAATCGGTTTTACTGGGTACAATGAAAAGAAGGTACATCAGAGCTGAATATATTGTTAAAGTGCACCTGTCACCTCAAAACTTCAATACTAAATTAGATTCTACTAAAGAAATCAACATTTTTGTAAATATATATATATATATTTAAAAAAATGTACCTTTAAACAGCGTTTCTCTCTGTCATCTTCCCCTGTCAGCCTGCCTTTTCTTTCCCGAGTAAGGTAGGCGGGGCTAAATGATGATTGACATTATAGCTCCTCCAATCAGATCCCTGCAAGATCTTGATTTAAGGGATCTGATTGGAGGACCTATAATGTCAATCATTTAGCCCCGCCCAACCCGACAGTCAGGAAAGAAAAGGCAGACTGACAGGGAAGATGAAAGAGAGAAACGCTGTTCCATTTTCTTAAATACATATATCTTTAGAAAAAAGTTTATTTCATTAGTACAACCTAAATAAGTATTAGAGTTTTGAGGTGACAGGTACACTTTGATTTCAATCTCCTAAAGAACAGACAGGCAGCTGGTACGGGCTAAAGTATATTGTTAATGTCAAAATAAATGTGATAGCGAATTTTTTTATTATTACTGATTTTAAGAAAGCTTTAGAATTTATCTGAAAATGTAAGTACTTCCAATCAAAAAAAAAAATGTTCTTGGCTGCGTTCCTTAAAGAAAAGCTTAACTATCGTTTTGACAGTGAAATATTAAAAATCCATAATGTGCTTCTTTTAATCAAATTGTTCCGTTGGCTGTGTTTACTAAAATGGGAATGAGTTGTTTTTTTTTTCTGAAGTACAGATGTAATGATAGTTCTCTACAAATAGGATACATTTGTGCATTTCATATGAATGATTACATCCACAAAAATACTGTTGGATGCTTCCAATACACGTTGGAGGGTCAAACAACAATTGATGAATTTGGCCACTGAAAATATATTCCTACCTATTTGCTAAATTGGAATTCACTCATTCATTTTGAAAATGACTTTAAGAAAAACCTGGCAAGGGAGAATACACGCATTAATAGCGCAACATTTAATCATGGAACACAGAGTTCTTTATTGTATAACTTCTATCTACTAAATGCACTTTATTTATTTTTTTCAATGCCTTCTTTTGGAAAAAAATAACAGGCAGAAGAGTGCTAGTTCCAGTGAAATTAACCTTGTGCAATGAAGCTGCTTCCTACCACTTATAGTAATGATAGGAAAGGAACGGAATTCTAATAATGGTGGTTAGAGGAAATGGATGACTCAGTGGTTGGACTGTGATGATTGGGGTCATGTATGAATGTAGTGTGTGCTAATTTTGCTATATTTTATTTACTTGTTGTGAATTCTGACAGTGCCCAGAATTGTGTGCAAACAGTTGCTGATAATGAAATAATAAAATGCTTTAATTCTCCTTTAAAGCGTAGGTCAGTTCTTAGCATCATTACCTTCCTTCTGTTGTTTGTGATATGTGGAGTGTAAGGTGATAGAGGGTATTATGTTGAAGTCTCCTAGGATGAGTAGTCGTCCTTTTTTAATGTTTGTGATGGTGTTGAATAATTTCTGGTGGTGATGTATTTGGTTTTTGTTTGGAGCATATTTACTCACTATTGTGTACCAGTTTTGGTTAATTGTACAAACAATGATGAGGAAGCGAGCATGAGGGTCCCTCTTGATGGTTTGAATTTGTACTTGTAATCTTTTATGGAATAATATGGTGACTCCACTTTTTTTTGCCATTGTGGAAGCATAGTATACTTGAGGGCATTGATGTGATTTTAGGGTGGGGTGGTTTAGTGCTTTGAGGTGAGTCTCTTGTATTGCTATGATGTCTGCCTTTGCCTTGGCAACAGTCTCTTATGAGTCTTGATCTTTTGTAGGGAGAGTTTAGTCCCCTTATGTTTAGGGACATTTAGTTTTATGGTCATTTTAGTTTTGTGGGTGTTGTGTGCGGGGAACCCCATTTTCGCTTTAGGCAGAGAGATGTGTTTTAACTATTTGGGGTCGGGCTATATACTGAAAATAATTTAGGCTATGAGCAGCCTTTGCCACATGACCCCAGGAGAGGTTACTGTTGTATCTTGGGAAGATTTTTATGGTGAAAAAGTTTACTGAGTTAGTTGGCTGCATCAGACCTTTGGATCTTTGTGTACTTCTACAGGTGAGTTTACTTTATGGTGTTTTATCAAAGTCTTGTTTTCTCACTCATCTGTAGTGGAGTTTTCCTTTTTTTTTCCCCCTTCCATCTCCTTGTTGTTGTGGTAGCCCCGGGTGCCATGCTTTGGTTTCCGTGGGTCTGGAAGCGTCTGACTTCTGATCTTGTACCTGTGGAGGAAGAAGAAATGGAGAAGTGCATGAAGTTAATGTACATGTTTTGAAAGGGTCTGAGTAAACCACTTGTTATCAACTCAGTTCTGGATGCTGTGGTTAATTTGTTATTACCTTCCTTCTAAATCACTACACATGGATTATTTTTGCCATTTCCTTGAATTAAACGCTTGCTAAATTCACATTCCTCCTTTTGATATGCTGATGTTTTTCATTGGACATACTAATTTCAGTAGTGACTAGTTACTCATTAGGTGTTGTCTGAAGTTGAGTGGGAATCATTTACGTTTTAAACTTATAGAAACTTTAATATTATAAATGTTCATTAAATGCTATGGTGTGGATGCCACTAGACCGATATTTCATTTCTGATTCATTTGTGCAGCGCATTCACAAAGTATTAAGATTCCTTTAGTTTTTCCACATCAGTTAAGTCACAACCTTGTTCTGAAATGGATCATATGCAATACCCATTATTCTCATTGCAAACTCAGCCACTGTTTATATGTTTTTTCAATGTTTAATTTAGCTTTATGTTTTTTTGAACAATATTTCCAACTTAATTCCCTTTTGAGAATCCCTTGAAAAATTCCCATTAATTTATGTAGTTTTTATGCCTTGAAAACCATTTCTTGTTCTGTGGTTATTTTTCTAGCGGTTCTCAACCTGGGAGTCACACCGTCGGTGGTTAAATGACGATATGCCAGGGGTCACCTAAGGCCATCAGAATCGAATTCTCAAACATCAGATTCCCATAGCAAATCCGTGACCGGGATAATTTTAAAATTGCGGCTGCGACAATATTCTCATAATGAAGTCGAGACAGAAGCAGTCTATTGCCACCAAAAACTTGTTATTGGGGTTGCCAAATTCACTGGGAATTGTACTATAGTGTCAGGGCATAATAAAAAGGTTGAGAACCACTGTTCTAATAGATCAGTTATTACAGTACATCCATGATCATTCTAGAGTAAAAAAAAGAATAATCTTTAACTAAAGCACAAACTGTAGTAAATTGCAAAATAATGTTAATGGGTCTAACAAGTTACTCAATATTTAATATACATTAATTTGGATATCTACCTTTCTCTAATAACTTCTTGTTATGACTTTCCTTTTGAGTTTTTTTTTTCTCTCATATTGGTTCTAAAATGCTATAAAAATGAATATGTTCTTAAAAGTCAAGCTGACAGATGAAAATATTTTGGTGCCATTTTACTTCCAATGCAATCTGAGCCTTTATATATTTTTTTTAAACATTGCTTTTCAAAACTGTGTTTGAGGGCAAATACCCAGCCATCAAATGGAAGAATATATATAGACAGATGGTGTTTGTCAATTCAGCACTATGAAATTCACTGACAAATGTACTAGAGCGGAAGATACACACTTGAGATGTTCACTGCAGCATGAAGCCTGGTAGGAATACTTTCTAGCTTTGAAAGTGTTATCTGGCTGGCTTGACCTCTGAACTAGGAGGTGGGGTATCAATGATAATTTCAGCTCAAAGTAGAACTTGTGGGTTTTATCATGTTTTCAAATAGGCATGACATCAACAATGGAACAAAATGAATTCCATTATTAAGTGATGCAGCTGTTTAAACTTTTTATTTTTGACAATACTGAAAAGTATCTTTAAAAATGGGCAGCGAGGTAGCCTTATATGTAAAAGATTTGGAGGAAGAAACTGTGTCGTAGGGGAGGGGATTTAAGAGATTTTAAAGAGAAACAACTCCAGCAAAAATAAATACTTACTTAATAAGAGGAACCATACCCTGTGTTCATGTCCTCTTCTTCTAAGAAATACAACAAGAAGACACATTTAAGAGAAGGGCTATTTTCCACTCTGTGTGATGAACTGACAAAGTGGACATCATCTAACATTGATCTTGAACTCAATCACAAAGGCAGACTGTCAGCAAGACTTGGCAAGAAATCTTTTGTGCAACATCCCTCCACCTCCCCTCTCCATCCTCTTCTGGTCGTCGCCAAACTGTGTTTTTCCCTTAAAACATGTGAGTTAAATTGGACTTATGTTTTTTTTTTTTTTAATCAATTCTAAAGTTATTGTTTCTGGATTCTTGAAAGTTCCTCCAAGACTTGAATAATTCTAAAAAATAAAATGAAAGTGAAAAAAATGTAATATTTATAAAACTTTCGAGGATAGAAAGAAGCAAGGGCATTGTGTGTAATGCCACCCTGTAATGTGCAAATGTGAGGCTCAAACGCCTAGAACAGTGGTTCTCAACCTAGTTGAGATCGCGAC